>JAEIFN010000872.1:0-181317 GCA_018903675.1 Zaprionus capensis | reverse complement strand
GTTCGTGGCGTTGTCGCAGTGCACGATCTGCGGACATCCTCGGCGACCAACAAACCTTTGAAAGCATAATAAAAAGGAATCAGTGGAAAGATCGGAAACAACTTCTAAATGAACTGCCTTGGACGCAAAACACACAAACTGCGCTAAGTAGGACTTATAAGGGGGCCTACCACGGATTTTAAGTGTCGTGTACACTGGACCACAAAAGTCAACGCCACAAATGTCAAAAGGGCGGAGAGCACGGAGTCGGTCTGCGGGTAAATTCCCCATTATTTGAGTCAGACGTCGCGGTTTGCATTTGAAACATCTAATGCATGAACGAACTGTCTGACTGCAGACCTCCTGAGCGTTAACAATCCAAATGCGCTCCCGAAGGATACTCACAAGTGCTCGTGGGCCAACATGAAAATTGGTTTGATGCAAATGTCGGACGTAGCTCTGTACGAATTTAGAACGTTTAGTCAACAACAATGGAAACTTGGCATCAAACGATATAGGAGCATTTGCTAGTCGCCCCCCAACTCTCAACAACGAAAACATACACCAAGTTCCTTTGTCTTCGTGAATAAATGGATTTAATCGTTGAAGACAAGGGCCAAGCTTGGATCCCTTGCGAATTCTTTAAATGTCATCAGAAAATTCGTGACATTGAACAAATTCGATAATTTTCAAAAAGGCTTCTTTATATTCCGTTGGTGACGGAATCTTTTCAAATTGAGTATTCCTATTTTTAGGCCATGGATTTAAAAAAAAATCATGGTCTATTGTGTTTGTTGGAACGGAAATGTGCGTAACAGGCAGAAGGAGGCATCTCCGACCCCATAAACTATATATATTCTGAATCAGTATCAGTAGCCGAGTCGATTGAGCCATGTCTGTCTGTCCGTCTGTCTGTCTGTCTGTCTGTCTGTCTGTATGAACACCTGGATCTCAGAATCTGTAAGAGCTGGAGTCATCAAATTTTGTGACAACATACGTATATATTGCAGTGTCTCAAAGTTTTTTGTAAAATTTGGACACGCCTCTTCCCGCCTCTGTAAATCAGTAATAACTATTTAAAAACTACAATATTAGCTCAACAACCAAAGTTGTATATCTTACATGACAAATACCTTGCCACGGGCGTTATGTGAAAATTTAATTTAAATCGGACTATAAATAAGTGAGATATAATACGAATTAAACTCTCTTTGAACATATATATTTAAGCAGACCTTATTTACGCAAGCATACCGAAGTTCGAATCTAGTGTCAGACACACAGCATTTTAAACTTTTTATTTGCATTGTATGGTAACAGAATTGGTTCACAATGCAGCTTTGACGATGGGTCAACAAGTGAGGCAATGGTCGAGTGGTTAGAGTGACGGACGGCGAATTCAAAAGACTGTGAGAGAGTGCGTGTGTTCAACCGCCGGCGGGTGCGAATATTCGTTTGTTAATTATTTCTTATTTTGTTTATTTATTTTATTCTAATAAACTAAAAGAAAAGTTACAGTCAAGCGGGCTGTGATATATCCGCTACAAGCAAATTAAATTATTTAATTACATTTAAATAAAATTTGCAATTAGAATGCTAGCAAATAACAGAGATCATAAGCCCTTGTAAAGTTATGAATATGAGAGTGGGACGCCCATACATACATGTCTGCATATCCACATGTATGTATTGGCCGTCCCACTTCAACACACATTGTTGCACGATTGTATATACATAAATATAATATGTACAATTAGTTGTTTTTAGTTGTTTTTAATGTTTTTGAGCTTTTAATTTATTTAATACTATGAAATACAAAAGAATTTCACATTTTGATCGCGGCAGCAATCGAACTTCGAACACGCTCAATATCATTGGTCGCCTTAGAGTCCGGGACATAGTCCACTCAGCCACTGAACATCTCTCGCAGTCGCCGAAAATGGTGAGACATTAGACAAAACGACAAGATGCAATATGCATTCTTAGTTCGTGCCAAAACATTGGAAGAAGAAGCACATGTAATGAAATTTGGTACGCGCTAGAAATGCATACCTATACCTATTGCCTACGGTATACTATGATAATCCATGGCCTTATACAGTCAGCTCCTGACTGTAGCGTTTGTATTTTTACATCTCGCTATGAAGCGGAACATATAAACAAATACCCTTAGTAGTTTGAGGTGAGACGAGAATCTATCGATGACGTCCACTAGATCCGATTTAACTACGGCAGCGGCCAGTCCAACCGCTGTTTTTCTCTTTTCCAGCTCCATCATCACCCTTGACAACTCTAGGTGCGGATTACCGGGCCAATCTTCATCTTCGTTCTTTAAAAACGAAGGTCCACCAAACCAGATTGATTCCTTCAAGTCAGCAATGTCACAACCTCTTGACACTACATCTGCTGGTTCTTGTTTTGTTGGTACATGTCGCCATGTAGCTTCTTTGGGCAACTCCTGAATCTCAGCCACTCTGTTCGAAACGAACGTCGCCAACGACGAAGGATGAGATCGGATCTAGTGAAGAGTAACTTCTGAATCCGACCAGTAGACGATTCGTTCGATATTTATTTTCAATAATGGCTTGATTCTGTGACAAAGATCTGCTAGAAGGTGAGCGACACATAACTCAAGTCAAGAAAGTGTTTTCGTCTTGAGCGGCGCTACTTTTGACTTTGACGTCAACAACGAAACTTTGTAACCTTCAACAGTTTTGCTACGAATATAGACGCAAGCACCGTAGGCTCTCATAGATGCGTCGGCGAAACCATGTACTTGTATTGGTGACATCGGATTAGTGAACACATATCGAGGTATGGAGATTTCTTCCACTCTCGACAATGTTTACTTCAATTTATTCCATGCTGTTTCCAACTGCTGTGGAATAGACTCATCCCAGTCCAACTTATTAAGCCATAACTCCTGCAATAGGATCTTGCCTCGAATGACAATTGGACTTAATAAGCCGAGGGGGTGAAACAGCTTCGATGTCACCGATAATATGTTCCTATATGTCGCTCGGAGAACCATGACTGAGGTGTACATTTTGAACTTTAAGGCATCTTCGCTAGGAGTCCATGATATACCTAGAGCCTTAGTAAAGTCTGAATCCGAGATAGTTATCGGTTTAACTGTGCTCTCAGATGCAGTGACCTCAGGTGAGTTTAAAAAACCACTTGCTCAATTCAAAACTTGCTGTTTGAAGAACCTGAGTCACTTCAGACTTAATTGTCTTAAGTTCATCTATGCATGCAGCACCAGTTAACATATCATCGACATAAAAGTCGGACCGAATAACTTCAGAAGCTCTAGGGAGAGATACTCTTACGGCTTCACTCAACCTCTTTAAACACCTGATGGCCAGAAAAGGGGCTGGACCAGTACCATAAGTCACGGTGTTGAGCTTATATAATCTCAAGGATTCAGATGGATCTCGTCTCCATACTATAAATTGGAATGGCCTATCAGATTCATTCACCATTACTTGGCGGTACATCTTCTTGACATCAGCTGTCAAAGCGAAACGATGTAACCTGAGTCTTCTTGAATTGTAGGCCCCACCATCAGAATTTCGTTAAGAGACACTTGTGTGGACGTCTTACAGGATGCGTCAAACACCACACGGAGTTTTGTTGAAGAACTCTCAGGTCTCAGACCGCACTGATGGGGAATAACGTAGTGCGGAGTAGACGTAACATCTATGTCCGATGGTGACATATGACCTAAGGCGAGATACTCTTCCATAAATGCGAGATACATTTTCTTCAAGCCTTGGTCACGAGTTAGTCTTTTTTCGAGCGACAAGAAACGTCGAACGAGTTGCCTAAGACGTTTGGGTCTGATTTAAACGGCAGTCTAACTTCAAAGCGACCCGAGGGCAAAATCTGAGTAGTCTTCCTGTAGTGGTCTTCACAGAGCTGTTGCACTGGCGACCATATTTTCCTTGTAGACGGCAATTCCTCTAGTGACCAAAACTTCTGCAGTGTGTTATCTATCGAGACAAGCAATTCTTCTTGGCAACTTAATGTTGACGAGGTATCTTGGGGAGCTGCACTTTTTGGAGCATATTTTCCAGCTACAACCCAGCCAAGAAGGGTTTTTTGCAGAATCGGATACTCCGGACCTTGCTTTATTTGACCGACGGACAACAACTCAAAAAAGAACTCTGCACCAATCAACATATCAATCCGTTGAGATTTGTAAAAGTATGGGTCAGCTAATGGTAGGTTCTTTGGGATTTTCCAGTCGCTGACGTTGACTGACTGGTCTGGGTGATACCCAGAAATTGATTTTAGTACCCAAAAATACAAACGCTACAGTCAGGAGCTGACTGTATAAGGCCATGGATTATCATAGTATACCGTAGGCAATAGGTATAGGTATGCATTTCTAGCACGTACCAAATTTCATTACATGTGCTTCTTCTTGATTTTTTTGGCACGAACTAAGAATGCATATTGCGTCTTGTCGTTTCGTCTAATGTCTCACCATTTTCGACAACTGCGATAGATGTTCAGTGGCTGAGTAGACTATGTCCCGGACTCTAAGTCCATTGATATTGAGCGTGTTCGAGGTTCGATTGCTGCCGCGATCAGCATGTGAAATTCTTTTGTATTTCATAATTTTTTTAAAATAAATTAAAAGCTCAAAAACATTAAAGTTTTTAAGTTTTAGTTACGCAATGTATGTAATTAGAATTTAGTTTTCTTTCGTAGGTACACAACAGCAACTGCAAAACTAATTGTACATATTTATGTATGTACATATATACAATCGTGCAATAATGTGTGTTGAAGTGGGACGCCAATACATACATGTGGATATGCAGACATGTATGTATGGGCGTCCCACTCGCACATTCATAACTTTACAAGGGCTTATGATCTATCTCTGGTATTTTCTAGCATTCTAATTGCAAAATATTGAGAGCAAAACAAAATAGGAATCATCCAATTGGAATCTTACTATACTGAACTTGCAAAGTCATAACATACAAAATACGGAAAGCGTGACGTCATTGAATAACGCATTAGTTCGCGTTTTTTTTATGCGTGCTAAAAAAATTCATGGTCTATTGTGTTTGTCGGAACGGAAATGTGCGTAACAGGCAGAAGGAGGCATCTCCGACCCCATAAACTATATATATTCTGAATCAGTATCAGTAGTAGAGTCGATTGAGCCATGTCTGTCTGTCCGTCTGTCTGTCTGTATGAACACCTGGATCTCAGAAACTATAAGAGCTAGAGTCATCAAATTTTGTGACAACATACGTATATATTGCAGTGTCTCAAAGTTTTTTTAAAATGTGGACACGCCCCTTCCCGCCTCTGTAAATCAGTAATAACTATTTAAAAACTACAATATTAACTCAACAACCAAAGTTGTATATCTTACATGACAAATACCTTGCCACGGGCGTTATGTGAAAATTTCAATAAAATCGGACTATAAATAAGTGAGATATGATACGAATTAAACTCATTTTGAACATATATAATTAAGCAGACCTAATTTACACAAGCATACCGAAGTTCGAATCTAGCGTCAGACACACAGCATTTTATTAAACTTTTTATTTGCATTGTATGGTAACAGAATTGGTTCACAATGCAGCTTTGCCGATGCGCCAAGGAGTGAGGCAATGGCCGAGTGGTTAGAGTGGTGGACGGCTGGGGGAGAGTTCGTGTGTTCAACTCCCAGTTGAGGCGGGTGCGAATTTTCATTTATTAATTATTTCTTATTTTATTTTCTTTATTTTTTTTATTCTAAAAACCAAAACAAAAGTTACAGTCAATCAAATTAAATTATTTGATTAAATTTCAATAAAAATAAAAAAAATTTTCATTACTTTGTTTTCATATGAAAGACAATCAAATTAAAATAGCTATAAATAATATTAATTATTTATAATTAAAGTTAAGTATTTTTATATTATTTAGCACGCATAAAAAAAACGCGAACTAATGCGTTCTTCAATGACGTCACGCTTTCCGTATTTTGTCTGTTATGACTTTGCAAGTTCAGTAAGATTCCAATTGGATGTTTCCTATTTTGTTTTGCTCTCAATATTTTGCAATTAGAATGCTAGAAAATACCAGAGATAGATCATAAGCCCTTGTAAAGTTATGAATGTGCGAGTGGGACGCCCATACATACATGTCTGCATATCCACATGTATGTATTGGCGTCCCACTTCAACACACATTATTGCACGATTGTATATAGGTACATACATAAATATGTACAATTAGTTTTTCAGTTGCTGTTGTGTACCGACGAAAGAAAACTAAATTCTAATTACATACATTGCGTAACTAAAACTTAAAAATCGCCTACCGCCGTCGCCCCTCTTTAATGTTTTTGAGCTTTTAATTTATTTTAAAAAAATTATGAAATACAAAAGAATTTCACATGCTGATCGCGGCAGCAATCGAACCTCGAACACGCTCAATATCATTGGTCTTAGAGTCCGGGACATAGTCCACTCAGTCACTGAACATCTATCGCAGTTGTCGAAAATGGTGAGACATTAGACAAAACGACAAGACGCAATATGCATTCTTAGTTTGTGCCAAAAAAATCAAGAAGAAGCACATGTAAGGAAATTTGGTACGCGCTAGAAATGCATACCTATACCTATTGCCTACGGTATACTATGATAATCCATGGGCTTATACAGTCAGCTCCTGACTGTAGCGTTTGTATTTTTTAGATTTGCATTTTACAACAGTGTGACCCTTTTTTAAACAATTTATGCATAACGATGCGGACTTTACAAACTCAAATCTCTGCATGACGGAGAGACGAGTCAACGGACTACAAGTTTCTATTAAATGGTCATTTGAATTGCAGTAACTGCAGGTCTGATTGGTGCTAGTTGAACAGCAGGCAAAGGAACTTTGATTATGCTGCCTGTTTGGAACTACTTTTTCCGATTTTGACAGTTCAATACCCTTTCAAAATCGGACCACAAAGGTAATTTGTCATAATCTAGCTGCTCTTCCCATTTTTGTTTGGTCACATGATCTACTCTATTTAATACTAAATGAATCAGCATTGCATTCGCTACTTTAGTGTGATCGCTTATCGATAACAATGAACCATATATATGGTAGATGACACAGTATCGATAAGGCTTCTAAGAGAGGATGCAGATTGCTGATTCATTTTAGGAAGACTAAACAATGATGAGATATTGTTCATAAAGATAAGGCATTCGTTATCGTAGACTCTCCTTAGGCTTTCCATAGCCTTTTCATAGTTGCTGTCGGTGACTTGGAATGCCTTAATCGTTCCTAAGGCATCACCAGAGAGACAGGAGATCAGATGGTTGAACTTTTCGATAGCAGGAATGCTCTTATCATTATGAACATGAGTCTAGAATAATCCCATAAAATTCTTAAACTCAGAATAATTGCCAATAAATTTAGGTAATGCCAAATTAGGGAGTCGAGCTCGAGTTGGTGCCATTGGAGCCGAAACCTTTTCTTGTGGTTCGCTCGATGACTTCACTGCTGAAAGAAGCGACTTAATTCTCGCTTTGGTCGTGATTGACAATTCCTCCAACTCGGCTCCAAACTCATCGTTCTCATCAAGGCTTTCAATATGTTCTTGAAGTCCGGTTGCCTTGACTAGCTTCGGACAAAAGTTGAAGCCTGCACTCAAGCTCGGAGACGTCTAGTGGTATGGTACCAGTTTCTAGACGCTGTTCTACCCGGCGAATGCTCTTTACGTATACTCGTAGCCTTTTTCTAAAGTCGTCAATAGTCGGACGACTCACTTTTGGCTTTTCTTGT
Source organism: Zaprionus capensis (assembly GCA_018903675.1). Taxonomy (NCBI): domain Eukaryota; kingdom Metazoa; phylum Arthropoda; class Insecta; order Diptera; family Drosophilidae; genus Zaprionus; species Zaprionus capensis. The sequence continues at coordinate 173,541 of JAEIFN010000872.1, read as the reverse complement.
TCCATTTTAATGGACGAAAACGAGAAAGTATATGTTTTTTTTATTGTATAATACAATAAACGACGACACCCGGGGGCGCCATGAAAAATTAGATTAGTTTATCTAATTAACTTTATTAACCGAGAAACTGCGGTGGCTGTAATTGTGGCCGAAAAAACGAAAATGCGTGCGTTCGATTTCAAGTATAATTTCAACTGCTTCATTGCTTAGCCTAGCTCAACTACGGCGGCGAAACGGGGCGAATTCAAAACAACAAAAGAGAGAACTTTATTGCGCTCCCGCTCCGCCCTAAACTAATTTACACTAGACTTCATGTTTTTTCTATTTCTATCACTAACTTAATTTAACACCCCCCAATCGAATGCATCAGAGCGAGTGAATCGTTCGTTGATTGCAGGGATAAGAGCATACTTAGAAAACAATCATACATAATGGGATAAACACATACATGGTATTAGTTGTGCATTGCGCAATGCGCATCATCAAAGTATAGGATACTCTCCTTTCTTTGCTTTGTACGTCTTTCATATGGCCACACATGACAGTCATTATACCCTTCTGAAAAAGTTTAAATTGCTAGGTGAGCCCGAAAACATCCTAAAATCCAATACGAAAACAAGTAAAATCCAATATCATTAAATCTTCTGAGGACTAAAGAAGTCTCGTTTAAAATCGGACAAGAGATTTTTCGACGGAACTTTGCTCAGAACAAGTTTTCCAAACAAATCAATGCGAAATTGATTCCGCAGTGGCTGAAGTCCAGAGTAAAAGCCAAGTTGGGCTCGGCCCAAACCAAGTTGACCTGTTAGAAGATTTCAACGGCAGAGAGATAAGAACCTATCATGCGAAGGACCTGAAACAATAGGAATACGATGAGTCCTGTAGGGATGTCCCTTTGATTCTTTTTCAAGTAATTTTCTCATATACATGGAATCTTTAAAAATTACTTGTGGTTGTAATGTACATCCCTAAATGAACATACTATATGTGATATCATTTACATATCATATGTTTTATCGAAATCGATATCTTTGATCAAGGTTGCCACCTGGAGCAGGAGGACTAACTTTACTAATGTTGTAAAACGAGTAAAATACTAGTACTCATCCCGTAACTATCACTTACGTAGCTTCCGCTGCACAAGCTTCCTCTTTTGCCTTTGAAACGTCGTGGGTACAAGACGTGTAACGTAAAATCCGAAAAAGTCCAAATTTTAAACTCATTGGAAAACGTTAATCATCCGGCCATTTATCACTTATAATGTAAGTTTGCCTGAATACGCACATCAGCGTATTTCAGTATATTACTTACTTATAAATTTAACGTGTTACAGAATAGAGATCGCGTTGGCCAGCGGAGCATCACCCTGCCAACCGGTCTTCTTATTTGACGCCCGGCGCAGTTCTTACTGAGAATTGTTGCGGCAAAACGGACTGACTGGATACAGAAGCGAAGACAAGCGTAATAGGATCATTTGGAACGGTGCAACATTTCAACCCGTCACACGTATACAAATACACTGTCAGCGCGACCTGCCACAATGCAGTTACAACACTTTAGCACACACACATAAACATACATGCGCCCATGTACAGCTGCATATGTGTGATACTGAGAAAAACAAATTAGTATACAGGCCACACCAGCACTACATAAATACACGCAAATACTTTTTTATACCCTTCGACCATTGAAAATGGTCAAAAAAGGGTATACTTACTTTGTGCAAATGTATGTAACAGGCAGAAGGAGGCGTCGGAGACCCCATAAAGTATATATATTCTTGCTCAGGATTACAAGCCGAGTCGATTGATCCATGTCTGTCTGTCTGTCCGTCTGTCTGTGTGAACGCACAGATCTCAGCTATTATAAAAGCTAGAGTTACCAAATTTGGCAGGAAGACTCCTGTGTACTATAAGCTGATGAAGTTTATTTCAAATGTTAGGTGCCACGCCCACCGCCCCCACAAATCAATAATTTAATTTTTGAACTCAATTTGTAAGCGCTGTATAAAAGATACAACTTTCTGACTTTAACATATACATAATAAGCTGAATGAAATATCTACGCAGTCTCCAAATTACAATCCGATCGGACAATAATCACAGAAGTTATTTAAGAAAGTCTGTCAGCTAACAAGGGAGGCGGACGAGCGCAAAGCGCGAGCGCCATCTGTCGGGATTAATTTCAAAGCATGTGCATATGCATATGTGTATAAATTTAACAAATTAAACTACACGGGAACATAGGTCGAAGGGTATCCCACTGTCGCGTTTTGCGCGACTGTTGCTCTCGTTTTTTTTGTATTTATAAAAATACATACCTACCTCTCAGTGTAAAGTACAGGCTACACTTACATCTACTTTTTATTCACACACATATACATTCACACACCTGCTATTATGGGAGTTGAGATGAAATCCCGCGCAATACGGACGTTTTTTAGTTACGCTGCGCGAAATTCATTAATTAGAAAGTTATTACGGAGTTATTTACGGAGTTATTTACGGAGTGTGGCCGGTCAGAACAATTGGCAACTTTGCAGGGCCTCCCTGAGTATTTCTGCTTTGGTTCCACGTGAGAGTAAAGCAATTAAAATCACTTTGCGTTCCAATAAGTTGCAATTATAATAATACGGCAAATTCTGCAGTTGATAAAACAGCTGTTAGCGCTGCAAACTTTTTATAGTTATCGATCTTGTGCGGGTGGCGTGGCCAGATCGTCGCCGATCGTCGCTGCGTTCTTTGTTTCGTTACGCTCATTTTGCGTTCCGATAACTTTGCGTCGTGACCGTTGGGCGCGAATTTCAAATTCAAATTTGAATTAAAAAATCAATTGTTGCGAGGCGAACCAACTTTTTGGAAAGGAAAAAAGGCTCAAAGGTCGCGGACAGACTAAAAATCATCCTCTCACCGTTTTGGGTGCCTAAGCAGAGGCTCTGGTGTCCGATTAGTTGGTGCCCATCAAACCGCAGGCCGCTGAAATCTTAGTAGATAGATAGCACAACGGGGGGCAGTGCCCCGATCCCTACGACCCGTTCAGGAGCAGCCCCAGGCTATCGAGGTCTCCCAGGGGTGAGCAAGCAGGCCCCCAGCCGCCGAAAACTTGCGACTGCAGTGCTGCGGCGGAGGTGGAGATCTTGGGATCTTCATCTTCGTCGAAGCCGATGGACCTCATCAGTGTGCCATCGCAAAAGGCGGGAGCAAAGTCCCCATCTGGATCGCCTCACCGGCCGTTGGAGCTGACCACGGCACTCCAGAACGAGGACCTCAGGAGCATAATGACCAGGATGAACGCCAAAATAAACACCCTGCTAGCCGCGTTCGAGACCCAGCGGCACATAACCAGGGAGACTAAAGGCTTTATAATGGACCTTTCGGCGCTCAATAGTAGAGCGATAGAGCTACAGGAGGGTGCCGCCAACAAGCCCCCTGCCAGGAGTACCGCTACCCAGACGGAGGCAAATGCAGCGAAGCGACTCCTCAACCGTCACCAATCCCACCGGGGCGCAAACCACAGTTAAGGAGCCAGTTAGCTACGCGTCCGTCACCAAGGACGACAGCAGGGATGGAGAGTGGTCGAAAGTCAAACCCAAGCGTCTGCGTAAAAAACCGGAGGCGTTTATAGTAAAAACGAGAGCAGCAGTCGCGCAAAACGCGACAGTGGGATACCCTTCGAACTATGTTCCCGTGTAGTTTAATTTGTTAAATTCATACACATATGCATATGCACATGCTTTGAAATTTATCCCGACAGATGGCGTTCGCGCTTCGCGGTCGCCCGCCTCCCTTGTTAGCTGACAGAAGCACTCGGTTTTATGCTCATACTTTCTTAAATAACTTCTGTGATTATTGTCCGATCGGATTATAATTTGGAAACTACGTAGATATTTCATTCAGCTTAGTATATGTTTAAGTCAAAAAGTTGTATCTTTTATACAGCGCTTAAAAATTGAGTTCAAAAATTAAATTATTGATTTGTTGGGGCGGTGGGCGTGGCACCTAACATTTGAAATAAACTTAATCTGCGCCGAGTACATAGGAACCTTCATTTCAAATTTGGTGTCTCTAGCATTTATAATAGCTGAGATCTGTGTGTTCATCTGGTCAGACGGACATCCAGACAGACAGACATGGATCAATCGACTCGGCTAGTGATCCTGAGCAAGAATATATATACTTTGTAGGGTCTGCCACGCCTCCTTCTGCCTGTTACATAGATTTGCACAAAGTTTTTTTTTTTTTTTTTTATATTCCTTATTATTCCGCTTGGGAACTTAGGGCCTCTACTAAAGCCTTCCATCGAACTCTATTTTGCGCCGTCTGTTTAGCTCTGTCCCATGTTGTGCTCGATTGGGACAGTTCTTGGAGGATGGTTCTTCTCCAGGTCGCCTTTGGTCTTCCGATACGTCTGCTGCCTTGGGGATTCCAGTCCAGTGCCATCCTGACAATACTGCTAGGGTTCCGTCTGAGAGCATGACCTATCCACGTCCATTTTTTCCTCCTTATTTGGAGGTGTATAGGGGGCTCACCTGTGACCCGAGCCAGCTCTGCATTGGCTATTCTGTTTGGCCAGAATATCCCGCATATAATTCTCAAGCATTTGTTGCTGAAGACTTGCAGTCTCTGTGTCATCTTCTTGGTGGTGAGCCATGTCTCACTACCATATAGCAGTATGGACTTTACGCACGCATTGTAGATTCGGAGTTTTGTTCGCCTGCTTATTTCTCCCAAATGCGGATCGGGCTTTGGCAAGTCGGTTTGTGACGTCATCTTCCACTCCGCCATTGTTGGATATGATGATGCCAAGGTATGGGAAACTTGTGACGAACTCTATTGCGTTCCCATTTATGATGATGTTTCCTTGGTTGGAGTGGTTGAAGCGCATTGCCTTGGTCTTGGCTTCGTTTATTTCAAGACCGATCTTGCTTGCTGTTCTGGCGAGGTCATCTGTCTTGCTCTGGATGTCGCAGAGCCTGTGAGAGGTCAGACAAATGTCGTCTGGATAGTCCAAGTCCTCAAGATGTCTGGTGAGGCTCCACGTGATTCCACGCTTGGGGTTGCACACTTCTCTCATAACCTCGTCAACCACGATGTTGAAGAGTAGCGGCGATAATGGACAACCTTGCCGAATTCCAGTATTCGTCTGGAAAGGTGCACTTGTTTTTCCGTTGTGCAGTACCGCCAAGTTAGCATCATCGATACTGATGATGTTGGTTGGTACTCCTTTCCTTGCCAGTGCTCTCCATATAGCCGCTCTGTCCACTGAGTCGAATGCCTTCTTGAAGTCTATGAACAGGAGGTATAGCGGGGCTCTCCATTCCACAGCTTGTTCGGTGATTATGCGTAGTGTATTTGCCTGGTCTACGCAACTCCTGTGTGGTCTGAATCCTGCCTGTTCATCTCTGATCGTTGGCTCGATTTTTTCCTGAAGGCGCTCGTTCAGTAGAGTGGCCAACACTTTGTAGCTAGTGTTGAAAAGTGTGATTCCTCTCCAGTTATTGCAGTCACTAAGGTCCCCATTCTTGGCAAGCTTAACAATGATTCCGCCCTTCCAAGAATCCGGTACCGTCTCACTTTGCCATATGCAGGAGAAGTGCGGGTGCAATGTCTCAGCCATCAACTGGGTGTCAACTTGTAGAAGTTCAGCTGGTATGTTGTCTTCCCCAGCTGCCCTATTGTGCTTTAGCTTCTTAATTGCGTCTCCGATTTCTCGTACAGATGGCTGCGATGACAATATCCTGACGCTTCCACTTGATGGGACAGTGTTATGGAAGTCTGAGGCCACAGTTGTTGTCGAGGTGTGGCTGATTTCCATGAAGTGTTGTGGCCATCTCTGGATTTGTGCGTCATCATTGGTAATGAGGTTTCCTGCTATATCTTTGATAGGTTGGGACTGTTTGTTTAGTCTTCCGGAGATCCGTGCAATCATCTGGTATAGCGAGCGCATGTTATTTTGTCCTGCCGCTCGTTCCGCGTTGTCCGCAAATCTATCCAGTTGAGCTCTCTTGTCGTTTCTGGCGGATCGTTTCACAGCTCTGCACAGAGTCCGATATTCTTCGTGATTCTGTGCGATCTGATCCGTCAGTAACTTAAGACTGTTTCTCCGTCTGATTAGGTCCCACGTCCTCTCGGATATCCAGCCGGTCTTTTCGCGTTGTTGTGTGCCAAGTAGTTGTTCCGCGGTGGTCCTAAGTGTCCTACAAGTGCATTCCCATGGGCGTTCTTCCTCTGGGATCAGTTGTTCTCGCAATGTGGATGCCATCCTTGCATTGAGGTTGTTGTCCCTCAGAAGGTGAAGATTTAGGGGAGGTGCCCTACGATGTTGGACGCTGGTAGTGATCCTCGAGTGGTTGCGGTTCAACTTTATTGCAAGTTCTCCAATGACCAGCTCGTGATCGCTATCTATGTCTGCTCCCCTTTTATTTCGCACGTTGAGCAACGACTGCCTCCATTTTCTGCTGATGCATATATGGTCGATCTGGTTGCGCGTGTTTCCACTTGGAGATGTCCATGTGTATTTATGGACCTCTTTATGAGGAAACAGCGTGCCCCCAATGACTAGTTGGAATAGTTGACAGATTTCAACTAGTCTCTCACCATTGTCATTGCGAGTCCCTATTCCGTGCTGTCCCATTACTGATTTGACTCCGGTGTTGCTGGAGCCTACTTTCGCATTAAAGTTACCCATGAGGATAGTGATGTCACCTTGCCGTAGCTTAGAGAGGGTCGCCGTGAGGGCAGTGTAGAAGTCGTCTTTGATGTCGTCATTGGCGTCTTCTGTCGGGGCATAGCATTGAATTATGTTTATGTGTCTAGCCTTGCACTTGAACCTGGCGGTAATGAGTCTGTCAGATACGGGTTCCCAGGAATGGAGTGCCTTCTTAATCTTTCTGGCTACAAATATTCCTACACCATATCTGCCGCCTTCATTACTACCACTGTGCAGAACTAGATTGCTATTGGATGTTGTTGTTTCCCCTCTGCCAGGCCACCTCATCTCGCTAATTCCAGCTATCGCTACCTGCAATTTCACCATTTCTGCCTCGAACTGCGCTAATCTTGATGTTTCCTTTATAGTTCTGACGTTCCATTGTCCAATTCGTGTCCGTTTTGAGATGCCTAAGGTCGTTAACGAGTTGGGGGATCCGTTTATGTTTAGTTCTCTAGTGTTGGTTTCTGTAATCATTTGGATTTTTCGATCGAACTGGTGATTGGCCAGATGCGACTTATCCCAAGGGTGGGGCTGTTACCTGTCGCCTACTGGGAGTGGCGTCCACGTAGAGTTGTTGATAGGCGTGGAGAGAGTGCGATACAGTCTTTAGCATCATTCATAGACACAATGAATGGTGCTTGGTTCTATTGAGGGGGGAGGGGGTTTGGGCAAGGGGGTTGCCGAAACAATGTTGAAAGCATTGTGCAAATTGGGAAATGCTTTCTATTAAGTAGAAAAGCATTTTATAAGAGGGGCGTTGAGAAGGTCATGCCTCTTACCATGAGTGGGTTGCGAACCCACGACCTCATGCATAGCAGACAAGTGCGTTGCCACTAGGCTATGTGGTCCCTGCACAAAGTTAGTATACCCTTTTTGACCATTTTCAATGGTCGAAGGGTATACAAACTACATACGTAGACATGCTCCGAAAAATGAAAACGGACCCGAACCTCTGCGAATTCGGCAAGCACGTCCGTAAGATAAAAAGGACGCAACAGGGAGAACTACTGCTGGAAGGGGAGGGGAAAGCTGCATTCAAGCATACTCTGATCACTTTCAGCATCCGTCCGCTAGCCACGATACATCACCAGGTGAAAAGAGCACCCCGACAAGCGTGGGATGTTAAAAAGCTCGACTACGACATGCTATCGTACCAAACGGAAGCCCTTCAAGTTACAAATGGACAGGCGGAGACAATGGCGGATGAGCTAACGAAGCTCCTAGTAACAACGTGCGATGCAACAATGCCGAGGAAGAAGAAGGCCAAACGTAAGCCTCCTGTTTACTGGTGGAGTTCATCCCTACACCATTTACGAACAGAATGCTTGAAAGCGAGAAGACGTGCTCAACGAGCCAGAGGAACCCCTCATCATGCAGAGCTATTGGAATTCTTTAAAGATAAACGCACCGAGTTCAAACACGGGATAGCGGCTGCCAAAGCGAGTGCCTTTAAGGACCTACTGGAAAGCGTGGACGAAGACCCTTGGGGCCTAGCTTACAAGCTCGTAAGCAAAAAACTGAGCAGGAAGGAAAGTTCTCCTGACGAACTCGACCTACTGTCCAACATTGTGTCTGAACTCTTCCCTAAGCAGACCACCCTATGGCAATCAATAGAAGAATCCCCTGTTTTTCTTTCCCGGATGTCACCGTGGGCGAAGTCGTTGAGGCAGCTAAGAGGATCAAGCCCAACAAGGCCTGGATGTTATCCTAGATGTTATCATCAAGGCAGCGGCGCTGGCTAGACCTGAGATTTTCAGGGACACATTTCAGCAGTGCCTACTAGACGGAGTGTTCCCTAAGCGGTGGAAAGGCCAAAAACTGGTCCTGCTGCCAAAAGGGATAGGATCAGCCCATCCTGCAGGCAACTACCGCCCTCTTTGCCTTTTGGACATACTGGGTAAATTGGGGGAAGGTATACAAGGTAAAGCTACTGACTGCGTTCAACTTGGTGGGCGCCAGTGTGATCCTTGTCCCTGCTTTCTTCAAGTTGACGCACTACCTCCACGCGGTTTTACCTGGATTGTAACTTAGCAACCGCTGAGTTATAAACCAAAGTGCACGGCGGGATTCTAGTCCTTAAATTAGGTTTTGGCGTAGGACTTGATATCCACCCAAGGAAAACAGCACATCAGCGAAGAATGCAAGAGGAGCCTCGGATAGATACCCGAAAAACGTTGACGACCACGGAAAATTCAATAAGGACTATGATCTGAGAGTATGTACTTGGTCCCTCTCAATAACTAGTGGATACTCTGAGCAATCTGAAGGCTGACATTACAGCTATCCAGGAAATGCGATGGAACGGAAAGGGATGCATGAAGAAAAGGAATTGTGACATATACTACAGCTGTCATACAGATAGGCGCGAGTTTGGTTGTGGATTCGTCGTAGGAGCCAGGCTACGGCACCGAGTCTCACAGTTTACACCTGTAAATGAGAGACTTGCGACGATCCGAGTAGCTGCCAGATTCTTTAACATCAGCCTTATCTGTGCACACGCACCAACGGAGGAGAAGGACGACGCCGTCAAGGATGCTTTCTTTACAGAACTCGACCGAGTGTATAGCCGCTGCCCGTCACATGACATTAAGATCCTCCTCGGAGATTTTAATGCCAAAATCGGACGGGAAAGCATCTTTGGAGCAACCGTTGGACAGCAAAGTCTACATGAGTCTACCTCGGCAAACGGGCTTAGACTTATAGGTTTTGCTGCTGCGCACAATATGACAGTTAGCAGTACAAGATACCGTCATCTCAACATCCACAAAGCAACCTGGCTGTCACCTGATCGTCTGACTTGCAACCAGATTGATCATGTTGTGATCGATGCAAGGCATGCGTCTAACATACTTGATGTGAGATCATGCCGGGGTCCTAATATCGACTCTGACCACTACCTTGTCGCAGCCAAGGTTCGCGCACGGTTGTGTGTCGCGAAAATCTCACTTCAAGATATGCCAAGAAAGCTTGACATCGAAAAGCTGCAATCACAACAGCACAGGGATGCCTTCTCCGCTCGACTCTCAGGCCGACTTGGCCAGCACCCTCCAACGCCTATAAATACGTCAGATATGTGGACGTGCATATCTACCGCCATTAATACTTCTGCTGTGGAAATCCTTGGATTCCAACGTCCCCCAAAACGGAATTCATGGTGTGATCGGGAGTGTCGGGACGCGACTGCTGCAAAGAACGCTGCATACAGGCGGACGCTGCAAGCAGGAGCCACACGAGCAGTGGTGGATATTTATAGGACGCGGAGAAGAAATGAAAAGCGCCTTTTCAGGAGGAAGAAGCAGGAGATGGAAATGCTTGAGTGTGAGAAGTTGGAGAATAGCAGGAGCAGGAATGATGCCCGCGACTTTTATCGCTTGGCTGCAGGAGGGATGATGGAAATCTTGTCACAGGTGCAGAGACAGTACTGAGGTTATGGAGGGATCACTTTGAAAGCCTTTTGGCTGGAGACAACCAAGAGCCTGATGAAGAAGATCCACTAACCCCAATTAGAGAGGATGGTGTTGAAGTTCCCATCCCTAGCCATACGGAAGTCGAAGTCGCCATAAAACGACTTAAAAACAATAAAGCCGCGGGAGCCGACGGACTACCGGCTGAACTGTTTAAGGCTGGAGGCGATGAGTTGGTAAGGAGCATGCACCAGCTCATTTGCAACGTATGGTTAGCGGAAAGCATGCTCAATGATTGGAATCTGAGTATGATCTGCCCCATTCTGAAGAAGGGTGATGCAACACAACGCACCAATTATCGTGGCATCAGTCTTCTTCCCGTCGCATACAAAGTTCTCACGAGCGTAATGTGTGATCGACTTAAGCCATATGCTGAAGCATTGATCGGACCGTATCAATGCGGCTTTCGCCCTGGAGAAAGCGTATGAGAACCAAATCGACACCTACCACCTGTTTGTCGATTTTAAAGCTGCTTTTGATAGTCCACGGCGAGGACGCCTGTACGCCACCATGTCTGAGCTTGGTATTCCTGCAAAGCTAGTACGGCTGTGTAGTATGACATTGAGCAACACCATCAGCTCTGTCAAGGTAGGAAATGACCAGTCCGAAACCTTCAGTACCAGGCGGGGTCTCAGACAAGGCGACTCGCTATCTTGTGTGCTCTTCAACCTGCTAATGGAGAGTGTCATAAGGAAAGCTGGAGTGCATCGAGGGGGCACAATACTGGGACAGAAATGTGTCCAGCTCCTTGGTTACGCTGATGATATTGACATCATTGGTCGTACCAAGCGTGATGTGACGGCGGCTTTTGGAGCTATGGAAAGAGAATCGGCTAGAGTTGGTCTTGCAGTGAATATGGGCAAAACAAAGTTTATGGTGTGCAGTAACCGAGAGACGCGGCGTCTTGACTCTCATCTTACTGCTGGAGACTATGACTTTGAGTCAAGGACTTTGTCTATCTAGGAACTTCAGTGACCAGCAACAACGATGTCAGCCTGGAGATCAAGCGGAGGATCACACGTGCCAACAGAAGTTACTTTGGGCTCAGTAGGCAAATGAACAGCAGAGCTCTCTCTCGAAAGACGAAGCTAATCCTTTACAAGGCACTCATCATCCCAGTGCTTCTATATGGTGCGGAAGCCTGGACGGTGACACAGTCAGATGCAGCTGCTCTTGGTGTCTTCGAGAGACAAATTCTTCGCAAGATCTTCGGACCTGTTTGCGTTGGCGGAACCTACCGTATCAGGTGGAACGACGAGCTGTATGAGCTATATGGCGATGTGGACATAGTCAAGCGAATTAATATTCAGCGACTTCGCTGGCTTGGCCACATAGCCCGTATGGAAGGAACAACTCCAGCTCGATCCGTTTTCGATGTGGTAGTTGGCGGACAACGTAGGAGAGGAAGACCACGCGCACGTTGGAGTGACCAGATGGACGCAATTCTGGCGACGCTTGGGATCACCAACTGGCGGAGTCGCGCACAGGACAGAGGAGCGTGGAGGCAAATCGTGCATCAGGCTGTACCCCGTTAGGGGTGTTTATGCCATATATGTATATATATACATATATATATACATACTGGGTAAACTTTTCGAACGCATTCTGTATGCTCGGATAAGGAGAATAACCGAGAGCCCAAACGGTCTAGGGAGGCAACAGTACGGATTCCGAAAGGGAAGAAGCACGCTAGACGCGCTCTCCTCGGTGGTGAACATTGCGAGGGACGCTCTCAAAGGCGACAGATGATTAGGAGGCAGGAAGGAGTACTGCGCAATAGTCACCCTGGACGTGAAGAACGCCTTCAACACAGCAAGATGGCCGGTAATCCTCACTGCAATGAGGAATATGGGCATCCCAGAGTACCTAAGGATATCTGTAGGCAGCTACTTTAGGGACCGTACCCTTTGCTACGATACGGCAGCTGGCCCGAGAAAATACGGAGTCACGTCTGGTGTTCCACAAGGATCGGTGCTTGGTCCGATCCTGTGGAACATTATGTACAACGGGATCTTGGGCATCTGCAAGCCAGAAGGAGCTGAGCTACACTGTTTTGCGGACGACGTGGCCATCACTGTAGTCGCTAAAACATTGACTGAACTTCAGGACAAGTGCAATGCAACGATCAGATTGTCCATCGCCAGGCTCGAGAAGGTCGGCCTTATAATAGCAGCGCACAAGACTGAGGCTGTTCTCTTGAGCAGCAGAAAAGCCGTGGAAAGCATTCAGGTCTCTGTGTGTGGGATACAAGTAGTTTCAGCTACATCACTGAAATACCTTGGTGTCCAGATAGACCGCAGACTCTCATTCAAGGAGCACGTAACGTATGCAAGCAGGAAGGCATCACTCACGTCTGCGGCTTTGGCAAGACTCATGCCCAATGTGGGAGGACCCAGAATGCCTGCGAGGAAGCTGATGGCGGCAGTGTCAAAGTCCACCTTATTATATGCCGCGCCAATCTGGAGCAGTGCCACAAACAAGCGATCATACACCAAAGGTGCACAATCGGTGATAAGGACTATGGCCCTTAGGCTCATTACAGGGTTCCGGACGATTTCCGAGGATGCATCTCTAGTCCTGGCAGGCATGCCGCCAGTTGACCTGGAGATCAAGGCTCTTGGCATGACAAGGCAGGGCATTACCCGGGAAAAGGCCCACGAGTGGCTGATTGGAGAATGGCAGGCCAGATGGCATTCGTCCGAGCGTGGTAGATGGACGTACCTTCTCGTCCCTAACCTATCGGCATGGACAAAGTGTTAGCATAAAGCTTCTGACTACCACCTGACCCAATTCCTCACGGATCATGAGGAGCTTTCCGAGCTTATCTTTTCCGGTTCAAACACGTAGAGTCACCCCTGTGCCTCTTCTGTTCAGACGCGCTAGAAACAGCAGAACACGTCCTGCTGCACTGTTCAAGGTTTCACGCAGAAAGAGAACATCTAGCGGCACTGTCCGCAGACCCTCTCAGTCCAAGAGGCCTTTTGGCAAGCATGCTGGCGGACAAAGGAGCATGGGATATAGGGCATCACATCATAATTGACATTATGAAGCGGGTACGAACGGATGAGATTGCCCCCAGAACCGGAGACTGAACGAGACGGCGTATTCCCGTGGGGTGGGTGGTCGAGAATACTACCTCAGCCAGCTCGGCTTGTCGTAAAAGGCGACTAACGAGTGGAAGGACATGCGCCCCATGGCCAACACTTAAGGAAGGGAGTGCGAATGGCTTCACATCCTGCTCACTGAATCATACCTTGACTGGCAGTCCCGGTGAGCATGTAAAGGACTGAGGAGCATACGGAGGTTTTTGTTTAAGTACGTAGGCATAGGGGCCTCATAGCCTATTGGGCAACGCACTTGTCTGCTATGCATGAGGTCGTGGGTTCGCAACCCACTCATGGCAAGAGGCATGACCTTTTCAACGTCCCTCTTATAAATACTTTTCTACTTAATAGAAAGTGTTTTTCCAATTGCACAATGCCTTCAACATTGTTTCGGCAACACCTCCCTTGCCCAAACCCTCTCCCCCCGCAATAGAACCAAGCACCATTCATTGCGTCTTCTGCGTACAGCAACAACAACAACACCACCTATGAATTATGCTTAAAAAACTTCAGACTGTATCGCACTCTCCACGTCTATCAATTCTACGTGGACGCCACTCCCAGTAGGCGACAGGTGGCAGCCCCACCCTTGGGATAAGTCGCATCTGGCCAATTACCAGTTCGAACGAAAAATCCAAATGATTACAGAAACCAATACAAGAGAATTGAACATAAACGGATCCCCCAACTCGTTAACGACCTTAGGCATATCAAAACGGACACGAATTGGACAATGGAACGTCAGAACTATAAAGGAAACATCAAGATTAGCGCAGTTCGAGGCAGAAATGGTGAAATTGCAGGTAGCGATAGCTGGAATTAGCGAGATGAGGTGGCCTGGCAGAGGGGAAACAACAACATCCAATAGCAATCTAGTTCTGCACAGTGGTAGTAATGAAGGCGGCAGATATGGTGTAGGAATATTTGTAGCCAGAAAGATTAAGAAGGCACTCCATTCCTGGGAAGCCGTATCTGACAGACTCATTACCGCCAGGTTCAAGTGCAAGGCTAGACACATAAACACCATTCAATGCTATGCCCCGACAGAAGACGCCAATGAAGACATCAAAGACGATTTCTACACTGCCCTCACAGCGACCCTCTCTAAGCTACGGCAAGGTGACATCACTATTCTCATCGGTGACTTTAATGCGAAGGTAAGCTCCAACAACACCGGAGTTAAATCAGTAATGGGACAGCACGGAATAGGGACTCGCAATTACAATGGTGAGAGACTAGTTGAAATCTGTCAACTGTTCCAACTAGTCATTGGGGGCACGCTGTTTCCCCATAAAGAGGTCCATAAATACACATGGACATCTCCAAGTGGAAACACGCGCAACCAGATCGACCATATATGCATCAGCAGAAAATGGAGGCAGTCGTTGCTCAACGTGCGGAATAAAAGGGGAGCAGATATAGATAGCGATCACGAGCTGGTCATTGGAGAACTTGCAATAAAGTTGAACCGCAACCACTCGAGGATCATTACCAGCGGCCAACATCGTAGGGCTCCTCCCCTAAATCTTCACCTCCTGAGGGACAACAACCTCAATGCAAGGATGGCATCCACATTGCGAGAACAACTGATCCCAGAAGAAGAACACCCATGGGAACACACTTGTAGAACACTTAGGACCACCGCGGAACAATTACTTGGCACACAACAACGCGAAAAGACCGGCTGGATATCCGAGAGGACGTGAGACCTAATCAGAGGACGTGAGACCTAAACAGTCTTAAGTCACTGACGGATCAGATCGCACAGAATCACGAAGAATATCGGATCTGTGCAGAGCTGTGAAATGATCCGCCAGAGACGACAAGAGAGCTCTACTGGATAGATTTGCGGACAACGCGGAACGAGCGGCAGGACAAAACAACATGCGCTCGCTATACCAGTTGATTGCACGGATCACCGGAAGATAGACCTATCAGAGATCTAGTAGGCAACCTCATAAGCAATGATGACGCACAAATCCGGAGATGGCGACAACACTTCATGGAAATCAGCCACACCTCGACAACAACTGTGGCCACAGACTTCCGAATCACTGTCCCATCAAGTGGAAACGTATAAGGCCATGGATTATCATAGTATACCGTAGGCAATAGGTATACTCGTAGGTATGCATTTCTAGCGCGTACCAAATTTCATTACATGTGCTTCTTCTTGATTTTTTGGGCACGAACTAAGAATGCATATTGCGTCTTGTCGTTTTATCTAATGTCTCACCATTTTCGACGACTGCGGGAGATGTTCAGTAGCTGAGTGGACTATGTCCCGGACTCTAAGGCGGCCAATGATATTGAGCGTGTTCGAAGTTCGATTGCTGCCGCGATCAACATGTGAAATTGTTTTGTATTTCATAATTTTTTTTAAATAAATCAAAAGCTCAAAAACATTAAAGAGGGGCGGCGGCGGTAGGCGATTTTTAAGTTTTAGTTACGCAATATATGTAATTAGAACTTAGTTTTCTTTCGTCGGTACACAACACCAACTGCAAAACTAATTGTACATATTTATGTATGTATTATGCTTTTGTCAAGATAGGGAAAGCATCATAGGTACAAAAGATCACTCTGGTCGCAGTGCCTCGCGCCTTCTCTGCTGGGAGACTCCCTTTCCAAATAATAATAATAATAATGTATGTATATACAATCGTGCAACAATGTGTGTTGAAATGGGACGCCAATACATACATGTGGATATGCAGTCATGTATGTATAGGCGTCCCACTCGCACATTCATAACTTTACAAGGGCATGATCTCTGTTAATTGCAAATTTTATTTAAATGTTATTAATTAATTTAATTTGCTTGTAGCGGATATATCACAGCCCGCTTGACTGTAACTTTTCTTTTAGTTTATAAGAATAAAATAAATAAACAAAATAAAAAATAATTAATAAAATAAAATAAAATAAAATAATTAATTCGCACCCGCCGGGGGTTGAACACACGCACTCTCTCACAGTCTTTTGAATTTGCCGTCCGCCACTCTAACCATTCGGCTATTGCCTCACTCCTTGGCCCATCGGCAAAACTGCATTGTGAACCAATTCTGTTACCATACAATGCAAATAAAAAGTTTAATAAAATGCTGTGTGTCTGACGCTAGATTTGAACTTCGGTATGCTTGCGTAAATTAGGTATGCTTAAGTATGTATGTTCAAAGTGAGTTTAATTCGTATCATATCTCACTTATTTATAGTGCGATTTAAATGAAATTTTCACATAACGTCCGTGGCAAGGTATTTGTCATGTAAGATATACAACTTTGGTTGTTGAGCTAATATTGTAGATTTTAAATAGTTTTTAAATAGTTATTACTGATTTTCTGAGGCGGGAAGGGGCGTGTCCAAATTTCAAAAAAACTTTGAGACACTGCAATATATACGTATGTTGTCACAAAATTTGATGACTCTAGCTTTTATAGTTTCCGAGATCCAGGTGTTCATACAGACAGACAGACGGACAGACGGACAGACAGACATGGCTCAATCGACTCGGCTACTGATACAGATTCATAATATATATAGTTTATGGGGTCGGAGATGCCTCCTTCTGCCTGTTACGCACATTTCCGTTCCGACAAACACAATAGTCCATGAATTTTTTTAAAATCCATGGACTAAAAAGTATTGCACAACAAGTGAAACTAAATCAAAAATATTTTTCAAATAAACAAATTACGAGGAATGTATATATAATCTAACTCGAGAGTATATTTCTTGCTTAAAGCAAATGCCATTTTAAAATGCAAAATACTTTAAATATTCTTGCCAAAAATATCTAAGTGAAAGATAATGATGATTTTTAATAATTATTAAAATAATTAGTTAAATTATGCTTGTGTTAAATCTTTCTAAAGAATTTCTTTTCTTTTTCGTTGGTTTAATTCAATGAATGCGCTTCTGACTTGAAATTAACAAAAAAAAAAAAAAAATCAAAAGGTGTGTAAAAAAACTCTTATTCTGAATTTGCTTGATATTATTAGGTTAGGTTTTCGAACCTTACTTATGTGTGTGCAGACCATATATATATTTGGCAATATGCGTGTGTATGAAATCTAATAACATTTAAAGCACTAGCATGAACATGTACTGGCACTACACTGCTGTGCTATCGGCAAGACTATCAGGTAGCAAGAATATTGTCTCATGCAGCGATCCCTTATCTGTGTTTACAACCGGCTACAATATTTTATGACCTCACGTACACACATGTTTACGATAAGTAAGAAGGGATCACAACTATCTTGTATTTGTATTGAATAATAATTGTCCCACGCTGCGTCTTTCAAGTGCAGCATATATAAATAGAGATAAGTAAAATAACCACCACCGCGGTTTCTTACAACACCGCATTAGATTTAAGAATCAGTTCTAAATAAACTAGCAAAGTGTAGAGACATACAATCTTCTACATAGGCAGTTAAAATAAACTCATAAAAGTACTTAGAAGTGTATTTTCTTTACATTTTTTGGTCCTTCGAGCCGGAGAGAACATTTTTTATGTCCTCCGTGTTGAACCAGTCGTCGATCACTATGGCCATCGACCGAACGTACTTGTATTCGGAGATGAAACAAGCTAAGGACGGTGAAGAACCATTTCAGCTAGAGGAAACTGGACAAAGGGAATGGCTGGATACCAGGCCAAGTACCTCTAAAGGATTAGGGGCAAGAGCAAGTGTACCACGAAGCACGCCTATCCCGGTTCCCTTGGGAGCTATCTCGGACAAACTAACGAATATGTTAACGCAGCATATGTCAAAGCCGACATGAAACTAAGCGATGTGACTATCTTGGAAACCCAAAAGTGCAAATTAAACTGGCTGTGGTCAAAATTGCAAGAGTCACTAAACGCAGGTTATGAAAATAATGCCGTTGATATTTTATGTCAAAGCTTGTAGAAATGGATTGCGATGTCCATGTGTTATCTGACCTACTCGAAAGGAACATACACAACGTACGCAATAGAGAGGACGACAGACCGGAACTTCCGAAAACGACTGTGCCTACATTTAGCGGAGTTCCGAAGGAGTGGCAATCGTTCTACGAGACTTTCTCACTAACCATTGATTCGAGGGAAGATATCAGCGATACTAGGAAGCTGAACTACCTACGGACTCACTTCACGGGAGACGCGAGATTAGTCGTTGGACACCTATTAAATGGGTCCTCGGCCAATTACAATTGGGCATGGGAGCTGGTATGCAAGCGCTATGCAAATAAGCGCAAAATATTTGCCGATCGCTTCAACCAGCTGATGGACTTGGAACTGCTGAGGAATCATAATGAAGGCAGTATCTATAAGTCGTTGATCACTAGGTCAGCCAATGCAGGCAACCAAAACCAACGAACAAAAGAGGGACTGCTGAAGAACCATTGTGAAGGCAGTATCCATAAGTCGTTGGTCACTAGGTCAGTGAATACAGGCGACCAAATTATACGAACAGAAAAGGAACTGCTGAAGAACCATTGTGAAGGCAGTATCCCTAAGTTCTTGCAAACTAGGTCAGCCGATACGAGCAAAATGAGCATGGAGCAAACTGAGAAGCTCAACAATAAAAGCAATCGAAAATCTGGACTCGAAGTGCAAAATACAAGGAGCAACCGTTTCCCGCCAGCAAGCCCCCAAATGGGAGGATCGTGGTTATATGGACAACAACGTTCAAAATTGGAGATGTGTAGCCATGCCACACCGACGACTCAAGGGAAGGATGCACAACAAGCCCAGAAACAGATGGGCAAACTGGAAGAGAACCTCGCCCAGACACAGAAGGGAAAACTCAAGACGCACCTCACCCAGTCGCTGATAAGCGTAGAAGAGTCCACTTTAAAGACCTTCACTCAAGAAGCACGGCGTAAGCGGGAGCAGCAGGAATGCGAGAGTGGAACCAAAAAACAGGACCCCAAATATGTCGATATTTTGGGCGTCTACGAAGTTGGCACCGCGCTGGGCAGCGTCGGGTCAAATATATGCGCTACAGAACCAGATCAGGATCGCACCAATACTCTACAGAGTGCAGCCCATAACACCAAAGAGACAGCTACGGTGACCAATCTGGACTCTCAGACACTGGAGCAATTTTCCGTTCAGCAACAGAATTTCAACATTGAGCTGGCCAATATTCATTTTGAGCAGTCCGATCTGGATATTCAGGAAGCTGAATCGACAGCTAAGATGCCGGGACAACAGCTTGAAACTCTGCTACTCGATGCAGAAAATCGAGAACGTGCAGCACAAAAGCGAGTTGCTGCAGCACAAGCATAAAGTGTGGTACAACAAGGAGTACACAAGAACTACCGAACCACAACAACTATTGCAAAGCTACAAAATTGCAATAAATCATCGCAACGATTCTAGCAGCCAGCAGAATCAAAACACATGGATTCCGATGCCAAGGAGAAAGTTGACGAACTAATAAAGAAACGTACTTCGCTTGATGGGGAAAAGTCGAAGAATCGTCAGAAGCGTCTAGCTCATCGTCGTCACAAGGAACGCCGTCAAACCCTCAGCCGCTCTAAGAAGAAAGAGTTCTTCCAAAAAGACGGGAGTGGAACTGGAGGCAATGGTCAGAAGAGGAGCAAAACACTGGGCAACAAAAATGATCTCTTCTTGTACAAGGATGAGCGTTTGCATAAATCAGCCGAAATACTGCTGATGGGGTTTCCTGGACCTCCGCAGAATGTTCACGCACAACCGTGCCCATGGGTATGAACTTCTCAGGCCCCCCGCAGAATGTTCAAGCACTAGCATGAACATGTACTGGCACTACACTGCTGTAGTATCGGCAAGACTATCAGGTGGCAAGAATATTGTCTCATGCAGCGATCCCTTATCTGTGTTTACAACCGGCTATAATATTTTATGACCTCACGTACACATATGTTTACGATAAGTAAGAAGGGATCACTACTATCTTGTATTTGTATTGAATAATAATTGTCCCACGCTTCGTCTTTCAAGTGCATAGAGATAAGTAAAATAACCACCACCGCGGTTCTTACAACACCGCATTAGATTTAAGAATCAGTTCTAAATAAACTAGCAAAGTGTAGAGACATACAATCTTATACATAGGCAGTTCAAATAAACGCATAAAAGTGTTTAGAAGTGTATTTTCTTTACAATAGCATTAAAGCAACATACAACTCCACATCATTTGGGCTCAAAGGATGGATTGGGGGTAAGTTGGAAATTCTTTTGTACATATAAGCATATATAAAAATATATTCATGCACATATATAAATATATATAAATTATTGGTAAACTTTATGCAAAGCGAAATGAATATTAAGCATATGCACTGGTAAATATACCTTTATAACAGTTCTTTTGATTTGGATTAAATATCTTTAATTGACATCTACACTTTAAGATGAGACCTTTACTATTATAATATAAAACAAAAATCATTTGTCTACAAACATATATAGTTAAACATTTTAGCAAAGAAGAGCAAAAAGATGAATTAAACTATATATATATCTATACAAAGAAGAAAAAATGATATTCTTTACTAAATTTGAATATTTAACGTTAAGTAACAGGAAAACAAAACATGAATTTAAACTTCTGAAATTAAACAAATGAAAGAAAAACAAATGAGTTAGTATAAATATAAATAAATAAAACGAGAGCAACAGTCGCGCAAAACGCGACAGTGGGATACCCTTCGTCCTATGTTCCCGTGTACATTAATTTGTTAAATTCATACACATATGCGTATGCACATGCTTTGAAATTAATCCCGACAGATGGCGCTCGCGCTTCGCGCTCTCCCGCCTCGCTTGTTAGCTGACAGAAGCATTTGGTTTTATGCTCATACTTTCTTAAATAACTTCTGTGATTATTGTTTGATCGGATTGTAATTTGAGACTACGTAGATATTTCATTCAGCTTAGTATATATTAAAGTCAGAAAGTTATATCTTTTATATATGCTTACAAATTGAGTTCAAAAATTAAATTATTGATTTGTGGAAGCGGTGGGCGTGGCACCTAACATTTGAAATAAACTTGATCTGCGCCGAGTACATAGGAACCTTCATTCCAAATTTGGTGTCTTTAGCTCTAATAATAGCTGAGATCTGTGTGTTCATCTGGACATCCGGACATCCGGACATCCAGACAGACAGACATGACTCAATCGACTCGGCTTGTGATCCTGAGCAAAAATATATATACTTTCTGGGGTCTGCCACGCCTCCTTCTGCCTGTTACATACATTTGCACAAAGATAGTATACCCTTTTTTGACCATTTTCAATGGTCGAAGGGTATAATTAGGCTAATGATTCGACATTCAGGGAATACTTTCCAACACAAATCAAGATATCACCCAACATGAAAATTTAAATATTCCAACTTTATATTCCTACTCCTTTGTGAGCGTAAACTTAAACATAGAATATGTTTATTCTTTTACTCTTTTAAAATTTTTTTAATATAATTTGAAAATTACAATGTAAATAACCTAACTGAATTTTTCCTTGAGGCGAAATAGTGTAACGACATGACGAGATAGAACAACTTGGGATTCCTTTAACAACATCTTTTGGAATCAAGGTAGGGCGGGTATAGAACGAGCTGCGAAAACATCTAGCAGTCTCGAGTTTCTATGATCGTCAACAACTATTCACAACCTTGTTTCTTTTATGCAATATAACAGAAGTTTTTTTTTCCATGCTAATTCGGCACAGGGACTAAATAAAATTAAAGTTTTTATGGTCTTCGACGACCACCCCCCCACCCGACTTCATCTAGCCGTAACAAGGGTCCCCCTGACTGTAAATACCTGATGTTATTTGCAAAACCATCTTGTACACTTGTATCCAGACATACTGTTGGAGCTCGTCAATAGAAAAATAAGTAGATAAGATAGAATTTAAGAGAGCACATGAAGTGTAGTCAAGTTAAGACGATCGGCAAATGCCGACGGCAACTCGGAAAGTGTGGTCGCACTGTGACCCACTCTCATTTACATTAGAGTCTACTTTCGTTTGAGCACTGAAGCCAACTACACATACTCGTACATATTAAAAACCTTTGAAGTCGAACTCCGCGTCCTTTTATTGTATAGTAATAAATATCGATTCGTTTATTTCTCTAAGAAAGCTTAGAGAACTTTCATTGGCGCCCGAGCAGGGACGCGAGATTCGGCGGTTTTTAGGCCATGGATTTTAAAAAAATTCATGGTCTATTGTGTTTGTCGGAACGGAAATGTGCGTAACAGGCAGAAGGAGGCATCTCCGACCCCATAAACTATATATATTCTGAATCAGTATCAGTAGCCGAGTCGATTGAGCCATGTCTGTCTGTCCGTCTGTCCGTCTGTCTGTCTGTATGAACACCTGGATCTCAGAAACTATAAGAGCTAGAGTCATCAAATTTTGTGACAACATACGTATATATTGCAGTGTCTCAAAATTTTTGTAAAATTTGGACACGCCTTTTCCCGCCTCTGTAAATCAGTAATAACTATTTAAAAACTACAATATTAACTCAACAACCAAAGTTGTATATCTTACATGACAAATACCTTGCCACGGGCGTTATGTGAAAATTTCATTAAAATCGGACTATAAATAAGTGAGATATGATACGAATTAAACTCACTTTGAACATATAAATTTAAGCAGACCTAATTTACACATGCATACTGAAGTTCGAATCTAGCGTCAGACACACAGCATTTTATTAAACTTTTTATTTGCATTGTATGGTAACAAAATTGGTTCACAATGCAGCTTTGCCGATGGGCCAAGGAGTGAGGCAATGGCCGAGTGGTTAGAGTGGCGGACGGCTGGGAGAGAGTTCGTGTGTTCAACTCCCGCTTGAGGCGGGTGCGGATTTTTATTTATGATTTATTTCTTATTTTATTTTGTTTATTTATTTTATTCAAAAAACCAAAACATAAGTTACAGTCAATCAAATTAAATTATTTGATTAAATTTCAATAAAAATAAAAAAAAATTTTCATTACTTTGTTTTCATATGAAAGACAATCAAATTAAAATAGCTATAAATAATATTAATTATTTATTTATTAATTTTTATTTAATTAGTTTATAGTCGACTAAGGTCAGTCGACTGTTTAAAAGTAAGAAAAACAATTAATTAATAATTTTAAATTTAAAGTAAAATTTAAAGTAATTTTAAATTTAAAAAAGTTTAAAAAGAAAAAAAATTTAATTGAATTAAATTTGACTCTGGGAAAAAAAAATATGAAAGAGCCGATCCAACATTTGTTGCCTAGGATTGGGGAAAACTCAGAAAAACCCAATCAGATCAGGAGATTTAGTGTTAGTAAGCAAAGCCTAATCAAATGGCGATTAGTATGTTCAAAACATGCAGTTAGTTAAAAAGTACTACTGTTACTAGAAAGAAGATGTCCTTAACTAATTACTAGAAAGGTGGGTGAGGATTAGTGATTTTAAGCAAGATACAGAATTATTGTTGTTGTTAGCTACAATGTAATATAGTTCATTATAGTCCGAACATAATACCCTGAAAGGCTCATGCAGGGCATAATTCGAGCTACAATAGGAAAGTTTTAGAGGAAGATAATTACGGGTGAATCTACCAGGGACAGAGAAGTGTAGTTACTATCTATGTCCCCTTGTATAAGGTTATTAATGAATACAACACCAAGCATAGTTCTACGATTTGCTAGGGAAGGCAGATTTAGTAACAAAAGTCTACTAGGAAGGAAGTCTTGAATTTAAATCCCAGTTAAGGCCACGCAAGGCAACTATTAAAAAGTTTTTCTGTACGGATTCAATGCGGTCCTTGTGAACTGTGTACTGAGGACTCCAGACACATGATCCGTACTCGAGAATTGGACGAACAAGCGAGGTGAAAAGAGTCTTAGTTAGGTAAGGATCGTCAAACTCCTTAGACCATCTCTTAATAAAGCCGAGCACACCCATAGCTTTATTAACCATTGATGAAATATGTCCGCAAAACTTGAGTTTGCGGTCCAAACGGACACCTAGATCATCAACAAGGGAAATTCTTTCCAAGGAACAACCACAAAGAGAGTAAGATACGTACTTTGGACAGGCTCGTGAGAATGTCATCAGCTTGCATTTGGAGCTGTTCAGGTTAAGAAGATTTGCACGACACCAAGAATAGAAACAGTCTAAGTCGGATTGAAGGCGAGAATGACAGGAGTCGTCTTTAAATTGAAAACAGAGCTTCACATCATCAGCATACATGAGAGTACGGGAGTTAAGTATGACCGTTGGGAGGTCATTGATGAAAAGTGTAAAGAGCAGGGGACCTAAATGGCTTCCATGGGGAACACTAGATATGGCATAAACGGGGTAAGAAAGATTATTCTTAAAGAGGACTCGTTGGGTTCTGTCACCCAAATAACTCACAATCCAACTAAGAAGTTTTGGTGAGAAACCGAGGAGATTCAGTTTATGTGCAAGAAGAGAATGGTTGACTGAGTCAAATGCCTTACTTAAATCAGTATAGATGACATCAGTTTGAAGATTTTTCTGAAATCCTTTTACCACAAAGGATGTCAGCTCAAGCAAATTTGTCGTGGTAGAACGACTTTTCACGAATCCGTGTTGAAAAGGGAATATAACGGATCTGCTAAAGTGTTGCACGTGAGGAGTTATAACATTCTCGAAGAATTTAGGTATAGCCGATAATTAAGAGATACCTCTGTAATTACTTGCATCAGCCTGGCTGCCTTTTTTGAGTAAAGGGATAATGAAAGATTCCTTCCATATGGGAGGAAAGGAGGCGGTGTCTAAGGACAGCGAAAATAATTTGAGCAATGGCTTACATAAGGAGTTGGCACAATATCTAAGTACACAGGCGGGGATACCATCGGGACCTGGTGAAAAGACTGGTTTAACTAAGCTAAGATCCTTAAAAAGTGAACTTTCGTTCAGTAATGGTGTGAAGATGCCATTTGAACTTGGTACACTATATGGATAAGAATGAATGCTCTGCGTAGAAGAAGAATAAGTTGTTTGAAAAAACTTAGCAAACATATCGGCCATGGCCTGATCTGTGTCCGCCACAGCGTTATCAAACAAAAGTTTAGAAGGTAAGACCGCTGACTTACGCTTCATGTTAACAAAACTATAAAACTTTTTAGGATTCAGAAAAAACTGAAACCTACATCTGTTCAAATAGTTTTTATAACATTTCGCGTTAAGCACGGTAAAATTTGCCCGAGCAATTAAGTAGCGGGAAAAGATAAGCGGTGAGTTTTTACTCTTATATTTCTTGAATAAGCTACTCTTTAAGTTTTTTAAGCGAGACAGCTCTTTTGAAAACCAAGGAGGTTTGCTTGAGCATGTCGGATAGGATAACGGAACACAGATATCAAAAGCAGAGTTTAAAGTGTTATAAAATATATTAGTCGCAACTGACATATCAGTTGATGCATAAAATTCAGACCAATCACAATGTGAAATTAAACAATTTAAATTTTCAAAGTCTGCTTTCTTAAAGCAGCGCACGCGATTACACGGCCTTTCATTTTTATCCACAATACTAATACCCAAGTCGAAATTCACTTCGAAAGTGGGATGATAAGGATCTTCCGGAAGGGAAAGGGGTTGTACCCTGTCTACAATCACCTTGGAAGGATCAGAGGTGAAACATAAGTCAAGCAATCTGTTGAGAGAGTTTTTGACATGATTGACCTGCGACAAAGACATGTCAAACAAACCGTCAAATAGGTCATGTTGCCGGGAAGGCAAAAGGAAGTTTCCTTCAGCACTAGATGTCCAATTACATTCTGGGATATTAAAGTCACCCAGGACTATGAAGTGATCTCTGTCTGATAACAGGTTAAAAATAGTCTTAATTGCAGACAAGTGTTGCAAGTAGACTGATAATTCCGATGACGGCGGAATATAGGAGCAGGTTATATACATGAAAAAACCGGGAAAGTGTAGTTTTACACAAATTAGTTCAATGTCGAATTGAAACTCCGGTTGTAAAAGGTTCGACTCAATGTTGGAGTCTACTGCAATCAGTACTCCACCACCTCGTCGGTCAGGTCGATCAAGCCTGTATGTTGTATACCTATCTGGAAAGACTTCAGAGCTTAGGATTTCTGGTTTTAACCAGGTTTCGGTAAAAGCAATAATTTGGGAAGAAAAGGCAAGACTATTAAGATAAAGACTAGTGATTTTACTACAGAGACCTCTAACATTTTGATAGGAAAGAATTAAAGAAAAAAGTTTTTTTGTAGGACACCTGACATTTTCGGAGGCATGAAGAAAAGAAAAGTTCAGTTTTTTGAAGACTTTGAATTGTTTGCAATTTTTGGCGATGTAACGGCCAACGTGGGAAGATTAACGGCAGTTCGGCTTTTTTGTTTAGGAGTGAACTCCTTAACAAAAAGGAAGTAACGCAAACGTCTTTAAACTGTTCTGCTGGGAGACTAATTTTGAAAGAAGAAATGTCGCGCTTGAATTTAAAGTTGAATTTTTCAACTGTGAAGTCAATTAAAGGCAGCTTTGCGAGGATGTACGATTGTACATCCTCTGTGGTAGTGTCCGTCGCCAAACGAGAACATTTCCCTTTATGTTCTTGTCATTGCTCGTAATGGGAGTAGGCACAAGAGGAGGAGCAAGAGGTTTGGGTGCGGTAACTTTGCTGCTAGGTTTTTTTTTTTTTGTGCCGTTAGAAGAGCAAAACGGTATAGGGGAGAGTAGGCTTAAAAGATCAGGAGAAGAAGCCTGAGAAGAAGGTAGGTTGGTGACCTTTGAATTCGTAGGGACCGAAACTACAGGAACACTCAAAGGAACCGGTGGTTTGCTAGGAACCTTAAAGGCGTTAAAATTGGCCTCCATCTCCAGAAATTCGGATTGGAGATTAGAGAATGCTGTGCGTATCTTATAAAACCCCATTTTGGTTCTTCTATGGATTTTCCGTAACTCGGATTCAGCCATACGACACGTTTCACACGACCATTTGAGACCAGTATTGGCTTGGACGGCGTCCATAACCCGCACAGTTAGGCCACAGCATTTTAAGTGACAAAAATACAAACGCTACAGTCAGGAGCTGACTGTATAAGGCCATGGATTATCATAGTATACCGTAGGCAATAGGTATACTCGTAGGTATGCATTTCTAGCGCGTACCAAATTTCATTTCATGTGCTTCTTCTTGATTTTTTTGGCACGAACTAAGAATGCATATTGCGTCTTGTCGTTTTATCTAATGTCTCACCATTTTCGACGACTGCGGGAGATGTTCAGTAGCTGAGTGGACTATGTCCCGGACTCTAAGGCGGCCAATGATATTGAGCGTGTTCGAAGTTCGATTGCTGCCGCGATCAACATGTGAAATTGTTTTGTATTTCATAATTTTTTTAAATAAATCAAAAGCTCAAAAACATTAAAGAGGGGCGGCGGCGGTAGGCGATTTTTAAGTTTTAGTTACGCAATATATGTAATTAGAACTTAGTTTTCTTTCGTCGGTACACAACACCAACTGCAAAACTAATTGTACATATTTATGTATGTATATACAATCGTGCAACAATGTGTGTTGAAATGGGACGCCAATACATACATGTGGATATGCAGTCATGTATGTATAGGCGTCCCACTCGCACATTCATAACTTTACAAGGGCATGATCTCTGTTATTTTCTAGCATTCTAATTGCAAATTTTATTTAAATGTAATTAAATAATTTAATTTGCTTGTAGCGGATATATCACAGCCCGCTTGACTGTAACTTTTCTTTTAGTTTATAAGAATAAAATAAATAAACAAAATAAAAAATAATTAATAAAATAAAATAAAATAAAATAATTAATTCGCACCCGCCGGGGGTTGAACACACGCACTCTCTCACAGTCTTTTGAATTTGCCGTCCGCCACTCTAACCATTCGGCTATTGCCTCACTCCTTGGCCCATCGGCAAACTGCATTGTGAACCAATTCTGTTACCATACAATGCAAATAAAAATTTTAATAAAATGCTGTGTGTCTGACGCTAGATTTGAACTTCGGTATGCTTGCGTAAATTAGGTATGCTTAAGTATGTATGTTCAAAGTGAGTTTAATTCGTATCATATCTCACATATTTATAGTGCGATTTAAATGAAATTTTCACATAACGTCCGTGGCAAGGTATTTGTCATGTAAGATATACAACTTAGGTTGTTGAGCTAATATTGTAGATTTTAAATAGTTTTTAAATAGTTATTACTGATTTTCTGAGGCGGGAAGGGGCGTGTCCAAATTTCAAAAAAACTTTGAGACACTGCAATATATACGTATGTTGTCACAAAATTTCATGACTCTAGCTCTTATAGTTTCCGAGATCCAGGTGGTCATACAGACAGACAGACGGACAGACGGACAGACAGACATGGCTCAATCGACTCGGCTACTGATACAGATTCATAATATATATAGTTTATGGGGTCGGAGATGCCTCCTTCTGCCTGTTACGCACATTTCCGTTCCGACAAACACAATAGTCCATGAATTTTTTTAAAATCCATGGCCTAAAAAAATAAATTAAGAAATAATTAATTAATAATAAAAAAAAAATAAAATTTCGAACTCGCCTCAACCGGGAGTTGAACACACGCACTCTCCCGCAGCCGTCCGCCACTCTAACCATCCGGCTATTGCCTCACTCCTTGGCCCATCGGCAAAGCTGCATTGTGAACCAATTCTGTTACCATACAATGCAAATAAAAAGTTTAATAAAATGCTGTGTGTCTGGCGCTAGATTTGAACTTCGGTATGCTTGCGTAAATTATCAGGTATGCTTAAGTATGTTTGTTCAAAGTGAGTTTAATTCGTATCATATCTCACTTATTTATAGTCCGATTTAAATGAAATTTTCACATAACGTCCGTGGCAAGGTATTTGTTATGTTAGATATACAACTTTGGTTGTTGAGCTAATATTGTAGTTTTTAAACAGTTTTTAAATAGTTATTACTGATTTTCTGAGGCGGGAAGGGGCGTGTCCAAATTTCAAAAAAAATTTGAGACACTACAATATATACGTATGTTGTCACAAAATTTGATGACTCTAGCTCTTATAGTTTCCGAGATCCAGGTGTTCATACAGACAGACAGACGGACAGACAGACATGGCTCAATCGACTCGGCTTGTGATCCTGAGCAAGAATATATATAGTTTATGGGGTCGGAGATGCCTCCTTCTGCCCACAACACAATAGTCCATGAATTTTTTTAAAATCCATGGCCTAAAAATTATCACAGAGCCAGCAACCAATGTGATCCACCGTAGGATCAGAAGAGCATAAGCAAATTGCTGCGCAGCACGACACCATGGTTGTGAAAATTAATATGCCTTTAAAATGTAGGTGACAACGAAGAGCAAATAGAAGACAGAGTAATGAAATAAATTTCTTGAGAGAGCAAGAAACAGTTACAGCGCAGAAACAGGCAGGCAAGCAAGTACGACAATAAAACTGCAAAACTAGCGAGCACAACGAAGTAAACAAAACAACAACAGCTGTGGCGTTTACAACAACAGCACTACACAGCTTACTCAGAGAGAAATATAATTTCGGGAGAGCGGGAGAGCGTAGGAGTGTTAATCAAAACAGAAACCGAAAACTTGACGCCAAAAGACGCGCAAGTGAAAAATTTAAGATTAGTTTAAGAATTGACTAATAAAAGAATTAGTGTGTTAAGTATTTTTATATTATTTAGCACGCATAAAAAAAAACGCGAACTAATGCGTTCTTCAATGACGTCACGCTTTCCGTATTTTGTCTGTTATGACTTTGCAAGTTCAGTAAGATTCCAATTGGATGTTTCCTATTTTGTTTTGCTCTCAATATTTTGCAATTAGAATGCTAAAAAATACCAGAGATAGATCATAAGCCCTTGTAAAGTTATGAATGTGCGAGTGGGACGCCCATACATACATGTCTGCATATCCACATGTATGTATTGGCGTCTGCATATCCACATGTATGTATTGGCGTCCCACTTCAACACACATTATTGCACGATTGTATATATGTACATACATAAATATGTACAATTAGTTTTGCAGTTGCTGTTGTGTACCGACGAAAGAAAACTAAGTTCTAATTACATACAATGCGTAACTAAAACTTAAAAACTTTAATGTTTTTGAGCTTTTAATTTATTTTAAAAAAATTATGAAATACAAAAGAATTTCACATGCTGATCACGGCAGCAATCGAACCTCGAACACGCTCAATATCATTGGTCTTAGAGTCCGGGACATAGTCCACTCAGCCACTGAACATCTATCGCAGTTGTCGAAAATGGTGAGATATTAGACAAAACGACAAGACGCAATATGCATTCTTAGTTTGTGCCAAAAAAAATCAAGAAGAAGCACATGTAATGAAATTTGGTACGCGCTAGAAATGCATACCTATACCTATTGCCTACGGTATAC
Organism: Zaprionus capensis; assembly: GCA_018903675.1. Classification (NCBI taxonomy): domain Eukaryota; kingdom Metazoa; phylum Arthropoda; class Insecta; order Diptera; family Drosophilidae; genus Zaprionus; species Zaprionus capensis. Next base: position 142,833 of record JAEIFN010000872.1, on the reverse strand, counting down.
TATGATAATCCATGGCCTTATACAGTCAGCTCCTGACTGTAGCGTTTGTATTTTTTATATATATTATATTGTCGGTTGTAGTTGGCTTCGCGCGTCGTGAGTGTAAAATAAACATCGCCCAAATTACTTACCCATTTTACTGGATTGACGTTTTCGCCAAAGGAGGTCAACAACGTTGGAAGCTTAAATGGAAGGTAGTCGTCGCTCTATGTCTATCGATTCTCTAGACAGCCTGCAGGTATATAGTATTGAGCAAGTCTTGTTGCTTGAAACGACGAAATTGTCGAAAAAAATATAGGAGTACATAATCGCATGTACTAAGAGCTCAAATTTTGATACTTAGCCTTTGAATATTGCATGCAAGCTGTGTACCTGCATATGTATATACGTGTGTGCGTGATTGCTTCTTCACACATCGATATATTTGTATTTACATTGAAACATACATATGTATGTATACATACGTACATATACATAGATGCACATATAAGCAACTAACCCTAACAACAAAAAAACATTAAATACAAAAGGCCTTAATACGTTGCATTTGTGTTATAATACTAACCTGCTTCCCTGAATAATAAATAATAAGAAACAAAAACGGCAACATTTACCTTAGCTAAAAGTATAAAATTGGTGGCTTATATATTTATTAAATAATTGAGTGTGTGTGTGTAAATGCAAATTGTCGCTGTTCGATCTTCGGTTAGCGCATATATTACAATACATATTGACCGCTAACTTGGAACAGCTGTGAATACATAAACTGCATATGTGCGTGCATGCTAGAGTTTGCATATACACACATACAGTTGTTGTTGCGTTCGTTCACCTCGAACCTTCCTTTGGGCTCACATACTTTCGTTGTCTCGACTTCGCTTGCATTTGGCGCTTGCATTTCGTCACCCCGCACCCTACATATTCTATTGCTGTCTACAAACGTAGCACAGAAAACGTTTGATTTGATTTTCGTTTTCTCTTGTTTCTCTTTTCGTTTGTTTGATATACACACCACTTAGAGTGCGTGTGCATATATTCTCTTGTTGCATTGCATACCCCGCACCCCGCATTTTACATTGCTGCCTACAAACGTAGTTACAGCAAAAGTTTAGCCTGCTTATTTTCGGATCGCTTGGATCACTTTCGTTTGTTTGCTCACACAACGCATAGGTTGCGCGCGTGTGTGTATAAGCAAGTTAGATTTACATAGTCAGCGCCGTTGCGAGGGTAGCTCACAAAGTTTGTGGCACTTATTCCGTTTTGATTTCTATAAGTGTTTCCTTTAGTCAACATGTCTGAGACCGAAAAGCCACAAATCAGCAAGACAAGTGCAAAATTACAATTGTGCTTGCAAAGATTTGACAAAGTTTGTGCTGATATTGCTCGTTTGCAAACAGCAATTAAAGCAAAGACCATTTCATCTGATAAAACAGAGTTAGCGTGCCGATTAGAGCTTTTAGAAGGATATATACAAAAGGCAATGGATTTACAGACTGATCTGGATAATTTAAGCCCTCTTAATGATTCTAGAGGGCCATTAGAGGACTTGTGTGTCGTCACAAGAGCGTTTTATATTAACGCATCCAAGCCGACTTCAGGGCCAAGAACTGATCTTGATTGCTCCGTAGTTTCGAGCCACCGATCCCAGTTGCCGAAATTGCGTTTGCCAAGATTTAGTGGAAAACATTCGGAGTACAAAAATTTTATGTGCCTGTTTGAAAGCTTAGTCGATAATGACAATTCCTTATCAAACATCGAAAAGTTCAATCACTTAGTTTCGTGTTTGTCAGATGAAGCATTGTTAAGTAGCACATTCTATGTGTATTTCAACTTGGAAAATACCCAAAAATATAAAACTGGCAGACCCAGAATTCTATAGGCCGGCTAAAGTGGACATTTTTTTGGGAGCAGAATTGTTTTACGAATTGTTGTGCGTTCGGCAAATAAAACTAGGTTCTGAACTTCCTTTAATGCAAAAAACGCTGCTAGGATGGATAGTAGCAGGCAAATGTACTGGACAAGGCATCAGTTCAGTGGATGTTTAATGGCCCAAACTTATTGTTCTCTCGATTCGGTAGTTAACCGTTTCTGGGAATTGGATCAATCTCCATTCGAATCGAAGGCTGTTCGCCAAACAGCTGAACAACAGGCTTGTGAACTGTTCTTCGAGAAAACTGTAAAGCAGTTATCTTCTGGTCGTTTCCAAGTGGATCTCCCTTTCAAGACCGATCCAAAGGTTCTTGGCCTGTACTTTCAAACTGCTGAAAGGCATTTTTTGCAAATTGAGCGTAAAATATCAAAGGATGCAGTTCTTAAAACTATGTACCATGACTTCATGAACGAGTATTTAGAATTGGGACACATGTCCATTCTGAAGTCAACTCCTCTAGAACAGCATTATTATACTTCTTATCAATGCGTTCTTAGGCCTGAAAGTTCCTCCACCACGCTTAGTGTAGTTTTCGACGCTTCTAATAAGACGTCAACAGCTGTTTCACGTAACGAAACACTGATGGTGGGGCCGACAATTCAGAGGGAGCTATATTCAACCCTGATTAATTTTCGGTTGAATAAGTATGCCGTTACTGCTAACATTTCAAAAATGTATAGGCAGACAAATGTCTCTGAAAAAGACAGAAATTTCCAACTTATTCTGTGGAGAGAAAATGTTTCAAAAAATATTCACGCATACCGACTTAATACAGTCGCATACGGTACAGCTTCTGCACCTTTTCTGTCGATACGCTGCTTGTTTGAGCTGGTCAACATGCACACACATTCACATCCTATTCGATCAGATGTGATTAAGAAGTGCTTTTATGTTGATGATATGTTGGCAGGTGCAGATAGTGTAAAAGAACTTGACACTATTTGCAATGAAGTTCAACAAATATTGGAATCAGGAAGTTTTCCACTTGCCAAGTGGGCAACCAGCTGTAGTGATCTGTCGTTCAAAATGAAAACTTCGGAAGATGAAAAAGGTGTGACGGTTGGCACACTAGCGGAAGTTCCGCAAAATTGTTTTGTGGAGTTGATACATCGTCACTCCAACTTTGCTAAGCTAGTTCGAATAGTCGCATATATGCTTCGTTTTTGCTTCAAACGGCTCAGACCAGACTCTCTTGTGGTATCGGCATTAGAAAGGAAAATTTCGTTCCTTAAATTACAAAGCATTACGTTTAGAGTATCTGGTGTAGACTTTTGTGGGCCGTTCGTTGTCAGCTATAGGATCAGAGGTAGACCTGTAAAAACGTATGTTGCCGTTTTTGTTTGTTTCGCCTCAAAAGCAGTTCACTTGGAACTTGTCAGGGACCTCTTCACTGATCCTTTTTTGAATGTTTTCAAAAGGTTCATTTGGAGGCGCGGACGACCCGAGACGATGTTCAGCGACAATGCGACGAACGTCGTGGGAGCGAGCAACGTGCTGAAGGAGCTGCAGGCGGCATTCCTGAAGAGCAAGGAGCGACTGACAGGGTACGCAGCGGAGCGAGGGGTGCACTGGAAGTTTATTCCCCCTCGAGCACCGCACTTCGGAGGACTGTGGGAAGCAGCGGTTCGCTGGTGCGAACGCCGGACGAGTTAAGCAGCGCACACAGTGGACCAAAGGCGAGGCCAATCTGGTGGAAGGCGCGGTCGTCATGGTGCACGACGACAACACACCCCCGCAACGATGGACCATCGAGCGCGTAACACGCATAGTCCCAGGGGTCGACGGCAAGGTTCGGGTAGTGGAGCTAAAAACACCAGCAGGCGCAATTAGGCGCCCTATTCACAAGCTGGCACTGCTCCCGACTTGTAGAAGACCGGAGCTCTTCAAAGGGGCCGGAATGTTGGAGCTCATCAATAGAAAAATAAGTAGATAAGATAGAATTTAAGAGAGCACATGAAGTGTCGTCAAGTTAAGACGATCGGCAAATGCCGACGGCTACTTCGGGGAGTGTGGTCGGACTGTGACCCACTCTCACTTACATTAGAGTCTAGTTTCGTTTGAGCACTGAAGCCAACTACATATACTCGTACATATTAAAAACCTTTGAAGTCGAACTCCGCGTCCTTTTATTGTATAGTAGTTAATATCATTTCGTTTATTTCTCTAAAAAAGCTTAGAGAATTTTCACATACCATTCTTACCGCATATAGCATATATCTTGCCTTTAAGTTATATGCATGGTTTATCCAAACAGTGTATGTCGCTAAAGGGTTATACATATATAGGTGTTCTCTCTCGCATTTATATTTCATCTGATGATGAGGTGGTGATGCGGGTGTGTATGTTACATAAAATGTCAGAATTTAATGATTTCAATACTAATAATAATATTACAAAATTAAAGTCTATGCTGCTCCATCAGTATTGGTAAATTTATATAATATAATTTTTATGCGTATCAAAATGATAGCACACTTTTAAAACTTGCGTTTCTTCCCTCGTAAAATTCTCCTGTACTGGAATATAGTAAAAGCAAGTATGACGAAAGAGAGGATACTCATACTCAATGCAAATTTACCATTATTGGCTATTTTCAGCATTCATTGGAAATATGCCGTTAGTTTTGAGTAAAGACGTAGAAATTTGCTAGCTTGCAAGTGTATCATAATTATAGCACACATAACGAAAACAGACGCCGAATTGTTGGACTAAGTCATTTCAAATTTTTTTAAATTCACAATAGCAATTTAATTAATTTTAAATAAAATGGGTCGTGGTTCACTGCTTTGTGAACAAGAAAACGGCTCAATTCTTGCCTTTTCGAAATCTGGCTTGGATATAAGTGAAATATCGCGTGAAATTGGTCGCAGTCGCAAGGTTATTATCAATTTTTTTAAAAATCCAGGAGAATATGGCAAAAAACGCAGTACCGGTCGAAAACCAGTCATAGATAACCGTAGCAAGGGACGCATTCTTAAAAAAGCCAGTAATTTTTTTGTGTCGTGTTCCAGACTTGCTTCGCTAAGTGCAAGAAAAGTGTCCAAAATGACGGTTTGAAGAGTGATAAATAAGTGTGATCACATTCTGAGAGTTAAACAAAAAAAAAATACCTTATTTGACAGCCCGTCATAAGGCAGCTCTGATAAAATTTGCAGAAAATAACTTGGCAACAAACTGGGCCTCTTTAAAAAAAAATTGTACTTGTTTTTTTACATTCTGTGACGCCGCACTGAAGCGACGCCACATTTATTATTTTTCATGTAACCAAAATATATTTTTAATTATTATAAGTTAAATAAACATAAGCTACCCTATAAGTCGAATACACCCGCTAGCAGTTTTCTCAAATAGCATAGGCAAAGGCAGGGGCATAGGCAGGAGCAAAGCAACAGGGTACACAACAGAGCAAAACACCAAACATTCGACGCCCATGCCCAGCGCACAAGTTAAGAGTTACGGTACCTCGGTACCCAGAGCTCGAACACTTGCAGGCATAACGGTGCCTCGGTGCCCAGAGCTCGCGCATTTGCCTATTTGTGTGCACAAACGACGACCACGTGCATAGTCAACGGCATTTTGCAACGGCATCGCGACCAAATTTTGGGCAGCGGCGCCAGACAGGCGGCGACGATAAGTCAGTAGCGACGCTCAGCCAACGACGATGCGCAGCCAGCAGCGACGCTCAGCCAACGACGATGCGCAGTCAGCAGCGACGCTCAGCCAACGCCGATGCGCAGCCAGCAGCGACGCACAGCCAGCAACAAGGCTAGACAAGCAGCGGCGTCGTGCAGGCAGAAAAAGCACGAACGGCGCCATGCATGCAAAAAATATGCGAACGGCGCCATACATGCGACGAAGTGCGAGCAGAGTCGCAGCAGCCAGGCACGATCGGCCGACGGCAGCGGCGACATGCAAGCAGCGGCGTCGGGCGGGCAGCGACGGCATGTACGCAGCAGCAGCGACATGTGCGTAGCAGCGAAACGCAAGCTGCCGAAATGAGGCCAAGATTAGTCGTTCGTGAACAGCTTAATGTGCCGGAAGCAAAGCTCTCCCACGGGGACAAAGAAATTAATAAAAGTGACAAGTCCTAGCTTAAAATAAACTAGTGTCAAGTGCCCGAGGACATCGACGAGAGCCCGCGATGAATCCTGTAGCAGGAGACTCCAGGTGAGCAGGAGAAAACCTTAAAATACTGAATGTATTAGTTCGTAGCTGCGTAGATGGTGCGAGTAGGCAGGAGGCAGGGCCTAATTAGGATAAGTGCTCAGCGATAGGAAATAACGAAAGCAACAGTGAATAAATATGTTATAAACTATTTTAAATGAAACAACCCGCAGTGATTTATTAAATATACCCTTTAGAGCATCGTGAAAGTGTCGTGTACGTGTGTGCTGTGTGTGAGTGTGTACCTGCAGAGTCGTGCTTCTGGCGTGCCGGTGCTCCGCTGGCCAGTGAGCGGCTCTGAGCGTACACACGCACGTTTCGAGTCGTGAGTGGACGTCAGTTGACGAGTGGGTGTGTGTGCGTGTGCTCTAACGAGTTGCGGCGTGGTGCAATACACCATCGAGCGACTTGTGGGAGCACGAGCGAAGACACCTGCGGTCACGGGCGTTCCACATGGTCAACGGCCACTCGTGACTCGTGTCGTGAGTGAAGCGCCAGTTGGCAAGCGAGTGCACGAACGTGTGCTTCAACAAGTTGCGACGTGGTGGAATACACCGCAAGCGACTTGTGAAAGTACAGGCGAACACATCTGCGGCCACGGGCATTTCTGCACGACGAGCAGCCAGCCAGGCACGCGTGACACGCGACACGTACACGTGAGTCACAAACGGACCACGTGATGATACGACCCATGTAGAGACCCACATTTCTAGCGAGTACACATGCGTGACATCGACCACGTGTACCCTTATACCCTGTAATACCTCAGTAGGGTATGACCTGCTAGTAGCTTCTCTCTTACTAAAAGTCATAATAGTCCTAGTTTTATATAAATGTTCTGTAAAGACCCTGGCGAGACTGAGATATGTACCCCAGCCTGAGAAAGCATCCTTACAATTCCTAATCAAATATATTGTATTAAGGTTATTTTTTCGGATGAAAAAAAATGTAATCTGGATGGTCCAGATGGATTTCGCCATTACTGGCAGGATTTAAGAAAGAAACCCTTGTATTTTTCGAAAAGAAATTTTGGTGGTGGATCTGCAATGGTATGGGGAGCTTTTAACAAGTTTGGCAAGCTTGATTTACAATTTTTAAGCTCCAGGATGAATAGTGCAGACTATATTCAAGTCTTAGAGAACAGTTTACTTAAATTTTTAAATGAAAATCGTTAAGCCCCGTATATTTTTATGCGAGACAATGCAAGAATCCACATCAGTCGCATGACAAAAACATTTTTGCAAGAGAGCTCAGTAGAGTTCTTGGAGTGGCCAGCATGTTCACCGGACGTAAATCCGATTGAAAATATATAGGGTATTCTCGCCAGAAGAGTGTATAAGGACAACACTACAAACGAATGTGTAAGCAGCCTCAAAAGCGCGATTTTGCGGGAGTGGAACCTCCTGGAACCCCAGTTGTTGGCGAATCTTATAGATTCAATGAAAAATCGAATTTTCAACGTCGGAAAATCCAAGGGATCGACCATAAATATCTAATTAATGTTATTAAATGGATTTTAAGAGTATTATTGTTCCTTTCTTTAACTTTAAGACTTAAAATGAAAAGTGTGCTATCATTTTGATGCGGTTGCAAAAGCCAATTTTTGCTATTTTGTTCAAAAAAATAAGTATAAAAGTTATAATAATAAATAATTTTGGTTAAAAACGGTTAACCACACCGTTTTCATATAGTGAGAGCAGATTCATGCATTACGGCAATATATCTTGAAAATTATTTAAAAAAGACAAGGTGTGCTATCATTTTGATACGCACTATATAAGTTAACAACACTGCTGCTGCAACGAGTCAAGGTTACGCAAACAACGTGCACTTGGTCAACATTCCCAAAACCTTGGTACTACTGGCCAGCGTAGCCTAAACATCCGCCACGTGCGCTTGGTCAGCAAATTCCAAGCCGCGGCCAACTGCAGGAACCCGACACCAGCAGCGACAACACCAGCACCAGCAGCGGCAGCGATTGCACCAGCGACAACAGCGGCAGCAGCAACAGCGACATCAGCGGCAGCGACGGCGGCGGCTCTCAACAGCAGCAGCATTCTTACGATAAACTCTTCTTGTATAAAATTTGTCTAAAACCTCAACCAAATGAATAGACATTATTTTTTGAATTCTTAATCAAATCAAGATTTAATTGGCGCCCGAGCAGGGACCGTGAGAACATGCGAACAAGACATCGTGTTTAAGTACGAGTGCCCCAAAACGGCACACTGTGTACCTCGCGTCTAAGTACCAGTGCCTCAAAACGCTACACAGTGTACCTTGTGCTATAAGTACCAGTGCCCCAAAACGCCACACAGTGTACCTTGTGCTCCAAGTACCAGTGCCCCACCGCCACACAGTGTACCGAGATCATAATACCTCGCAAGAGCCAAGCACCGCGAGCGCGATTGACTTTAAGAGGAGAACTCACGAGTCTCGTTTCTTACCGCCGACTACGTCTGTTGTACCAGTTCGCAGACGGCTACTACATTAGTGCTACCAAGGATCCCCAGTCACCTGCCGCACCGCCGCATCGCCGCAGGACAAAAAGGAACAAATCTACAGAGCCAGTAGTAGAAGATTCGCCGGACTATGTTATACCAGTATGCGTAGTTGTTAAGTGATACTGAAAAAACCTTTCTAAAAATTAAATCAAGAATCATAAAGAATAGACATTAAGGCATAGAAGTTAAGAACACACAATATAAATTCGATAACATACACCCCATTTCCCTTAAGCATAGTAAAACAAAAGGTGAATTATCTAATATAACTCATAACTCCGTGGAAAAATATAAACGGTTAAAAGGGACTGCAATCGCAGTATAATACATTCCAATCCTGCGATTCCTAAGGGACCCTCCAGGAAAGAAGGAAAAGACCATCCTCTGGTCTTCAAACAATAAAATCATAAACAAATAGAAAAATACAAACGCTACAGTCAGGAGCTGACTGTATAAGGCCATAGATTACACAACCCCTAAAATTCAGACGTGATTGGCTGGTTTTGACATTGGATTCGGATTCGGAAGGTCCAAAAACATATAGAAACATATATTGCATGACCCGCTCATGATTGAGCCATGTCTGTCTGTCCGTCTGTCTGTCTGTCTGTCTGTCTGTCTGTCTGTCTGTCTGTCTGTCTGTATGAACACCATACAACATACGTATATATTGCAGGGTCTCAAAGTTTTTTTAAAATTTGGACACGCCCCTTACCGCTTCTATAAATCAGTAATAACTATTTAAAAACTACAATATTAGCTCAACAACCAAAGTTGTATATCTTACATAACAAATACCTTGCCACGGACGTTATGTGAAAATTTCATTTAAATCGGACTATAAATAAGTGACATATAATACGAATTAAACTCCCTTTGAACATATATACTTAAGCATATCTAATTTACGCAAGCATACCGAAGTTCAAATCTAGCGTCAGACACACAGCATTTTATTAAATTTTTTATTTGCATTGTATGGTAACAGAATTGGTTCACAATGCAGCTTTGCCGATGGTCTAAGGAGTGATGCAATAGCCGAGTGGTTAGAGTGGCGGACGGCTGCGACAGAGTGCGTGAGTTTAACTCCCGGTTGAGGAGGGTGCGAATTTTCATTGATTAAATATTTCTTATTTTATTTTGTTTATTTATTTTATTCTAATAAACTAAAAAAAAAGTTACAGTCAAACAAATTAAATCATTTAATTAAATTTCAATATAAATAAAAAAAATATTCATTACTTTGTTTTCATATGAAAGACAATTAAATTATAATACCTATAAATAATATTAATTATTTATAAATAAAGCTAAGTATTTTTATATTATTCAGCACGCATAAAAAAACGCGAACTAATGCGTTCTTAAATGCCGTCACTCTTTCCGTATTTTGTCTGTTATGACTTTGCAAGTTCAGTAAGATTCCAATTGGATGTTTCCTATTTTGTTTTGCTGTCAATATTTTGCAATTAGAATGCTAGAAAATACCAGAGATAGATCATAAGCCCTTGTAAAGTTATGAATGTGCGAGTGGGACGCCCATACATACATGTCTGCATATCCACATGTATTTATTGGCGTCCCACTTCAACACACATTATTGCACGACTGTACGTGTATATACATAAATATGTACAAATAGCTGTTGTGTACCGACGAAAGAAAACTAAGTTCTAATTACATATATTGCGTAACTAAAACTTAAAAATCGCCTACCGCCGCCGCCTCACTTTAATGTTTATGAGCTTTTTAATTTATTTAAAAAAATTATGAAATTCAAAACAATTTCACACATCGAAAATGACATTAGACAAAACGACAAGACGCAATATGCGTTCTTAGTTCGTGCCAAAAAAATCAAGAAGAAGCACATATAATGAAATTTGGTACGTGCTAGAAATGCATACCTATACTTATTGCCTACGGTATACTATGGTAATCCATGGCCTTATATAGTCAGCTCCTGACTGTAGCGTTTGTATTTTTAGGCCATGGATTTTAAAAAATTCATGGACTATTGTGTTTGTCGGAACGGAAATGTGCGTAACAGGCAGAAGGAGGCATCTCCGACCCCATAAACTATATATATTCTTGCTCAGGATCACAAGCCGAGTCGATTGAGCCATGTCTGTCTATCCGTCTGTCCGTCTGTCTGTCTGTATGAATACCTGGATCTCGGAAACTATAAGAGCTAGAGTCATCAAATTTTGTGACAACATACGTATATATTGCAGTGTCTCAAAGTTTTTTTGAAATTTGGACACGCCCCTTCCCGCCTCATAAAATCAGTAATAACTATTTAAAAACTGTTTAAAAACTACAATATTAGCTCAACAACCAAAGTTGTATATCTAACATAACAAATACCTTGCCACGGACGTTATGTGAAAATTTCATTTAAATCGGACTATAAATAAGTGAGATATGATACGAATTAAACTCACTTTGAACAAACATACTTAAGCATACCTGATAATTTACGCAAGCATACCGAAGTTCAAATCTAGCGCCAGACACACAGCATTTTATTAAACTTTTTATTTGCATTGTATGGTTACAGAATTGGTTCACAATGAAGCTTTGCCGATGGGCCAAGGAGTGAGGCAATAGCCGGATGGTTAGAGTGGCGGAGGGCTGCGGGAGAGTGCGTGTGTTCAACTCCCGGTTGAGGCGAGTTCGAAATTTTATTTTTTTTTATTATTAATTAATTATTTCTTATTTTATTTTTTTAGGCCATGGATTTTAAAAAAATTCATGGACTATTGTGTTTGTCGGAACGGAAATGTGCGTAACAGGCAGAAGGAGGCATCTCCGACCCCATAAACTATATATATTATGAATCTGTATCAGTAGCCGAGTCGATTGAGCCATGTCTGTCTGTCCGTCTGGTGTTCCACAAGGCTCCCCATTGTCGGTAATTGTGTTCCTAATTGCGTACAATAAACTTTCGAAAATAATAGAAAATCAAAATCATATCATTTTGTAGTTATGCCGATGACTTTCAACTGATAATTAACTTCAACAAAAAGAAAAACATTACAAAACAGCTTGACTCTCTTTTCCAAAATATCCAAGTTTGGGGAGATTACTCAGGTTCAACATTATCATTGGATAAATGTAAACACATCCACATATGCAACAAACACAACTGCATATGCACTATATCTTCTAATAACATAATTATTCCCTCTGTAAGATATTTGAAAATCCTAGGAATCACTATCAACTGTAAATACAAATGGAACGATCACATTACTGACCTGATCATCCTTAAGTAAAAAACTTAATATAATCAAATGCCTCTCCAATCCAAAATACCAATGCCATACTCTTACTTTAATAACAATTATGAAAGCAATCATTATTTCCAAAATCGACTTTGGCATCTTCCTCTACGGTCGTGCTCCAAAATCTCTCCTAAACAAATTAAATACTGTAATAAACTCCTCACTAAGAGCCTGCTTTGGCGCTTACCGAACTTCACCAACAAAGAATCTCATGATGGAAGCCAATATCGCTCCACTTCAAGAACGTTACTTGTTCTTGAAAGACAAACTATTTAAATCCCTGCACAACAGCTCAGATACTCCACTTGCAAAGTTTTTAACGTCCACTGCATTGAAAAGACGTAAGGCTACAAACTCCGTGTTGGATTCCCTGATTAAAAGATGCATTGAACTAAAAATACCCATACGTCCAATTAAAAGAAAGAAAGAAACACCCTACTGGTTATTTAACAGCAACTCTATTGATCTGACATTGAGACAATACACAAAAAACAATACAAACAATGAAATATACCAAGCAAACTTCCTATCTATTAAAGAATCCCACCCAAACTACTCATTTATATACACTGATGGCTCAAGTACTGATACCTCAACCACATTCGCAATATCCACTGAAACATCAATCATGCGATTTGGTAGATTACCTTACTACTCTAGTATATTCTCGGCAGAGATAACAGCAATCAAGGAAGCTCTAGAGCTTATCATAAAAACGCCAGGTAAATTTATAATATGTTCTGACTCCCTATCCTCATTGGAAGCAATATCTAATACTAACAATAGGGACTACTACCCCACATACATAAGAAGCCTTTTCGCACAACACAAGAATAAAATAAAACTCCTATGGGTACCAGGTCATACAATGATCAAGGGCAATGAAATGGCGGATGCAGGTGCCAAATTGGCCCATTCTCTACCATTGATTAGCACAACGAATTACAACAAAAGAGATATAAATCAATACTTAAAAATAAATTATTTAAAATATAAAGTCCAACTTAATAGCCTTACTACGGACTGGTACAGGACTATATCTTCCCAAACTAACACTCCGCAACTGTTTTTACAAAATCTAAATAGAACTGAGCAAATAAAAATAACCAGACTACGTATCGGACACTCTAAATTAACCCATGAACATTACCTCAATCACAATCTTACTAGCAATTGCCAACTATGCAACGAGCCCCTTTCGTCTAATATCAAACATATCCTAATTTCTTGCCCCGCTTTAACACAACACAGATTAAACATATTCTCAAACCAAAACCCTATCACTTTACTTCAAAATCCAAGCATATCTAATACAAAACTTATTATATCTTTCCTTAAACACAGTAACATATTCCACAAAATATAGTATAATTATACGCATCTCACTTGTAATTAGCTTAAGGCCATTGCAGCCATAGCTTCATCTAACATCTAGTTGTAAGTTACACTTAAAACTATGTACATATTAAATAATAATAATAATAATAACAAACGCTACAGTCAGGAGCTGACTGTATAAGGCCATGGATTATCATAGTATACCGTAGGCAATAGGTATAGGTATGCATTTCTAACGCGTACCATATTTCATTACATGTGTTTCTTCATAACGAACTAAGAATGCATATTGCGTCTTGTCGTTTTGTCTAATATCTCACAATTTTCGACGACTGCGAGAGATGTTCAGTGGCTGAGTGGACTATGTCCCGGACTCTAAGGCTAAGGCCAATGATATTGAAGCGTGTTCGAGGTTCGACTGCTGCCGCGATCAACATGTGAAATCTTTTGTATTTCATAATTTTTTTTAAATAAATTAAAAGCTGAAAAACGGTGGTAGGCGATTTTTGACTTTAAGTTACGCAAGATATGTAATTAGAACTTAGTTTTCTTTCGTCAGTACACAACAGAAACTTCAAATCTAATTGTACATATGTATGTATATACAATCAATAAAAATAAAATTTTCATTACTTTGTTCACTGAGTAATGAAAATTTTATTTTTATTGAAATTTAATTATATAATTTAATTTGATTGACAGTAACTTTTCTTTTGGTTTTTAGAATAAAATAAATAAACAAAATAAAATAAGAAATAATTAAAAAATGAAAATTCGCACCCGCCTGCCTCAACTGGGAGTTGAACACACGAACTCTCTCCCAGCCGTCCGCCACTCTAACCACTCGACCATTGCCTCACTCCTTGGCTCATCGGCAAAGCTGCATTGTGAACCAATTCTGTTACCATACAATGCAAATAAAAAGTTTAATAATATGCTGTGTGTCTGACGCTAGATTCGAACTTCGATATGCTTGCGTAAATTAGGTCTGCTTAATTATATATTTTATGTTCAAAGTGAGTTTAATTCGTATCATATCTCACTTATTTATAGTCCGATTTTAATGAAATTTTCACATAACGCCCGTGGCAAGGTATTTGTCATGTAAGATGTACAACTTTGGTTGTTGAGCTAATATTGTAGTTTTTAAATAGTTATTACTGATTTACAGAGGCGGGAAGGGGCGTGTCTAAATTTTAAAAAAACTTTGAGACACTGCAATATATAAGTATGTTGTCACAAAATTTGATGACTCTAGCTCTTACAGTTTCTGAGATTTAGGTGTTCATACAGACAGACAGACAGACAGACAGACAGACTGACAGACAGACATGGCTCAATCGACTTGGCTACTGATACTGATTCAGAATATATATAGTTTATGGGGTCGGAGATGCCTCCTTCTGCCTGTTACGCACATTTCCGTTCCGACAAACACAATAGACCATGAATTTTTTTAAAATCCATGGCCTAAAAAAGAAATAAAAGTTTTAAAATAAAAAAAGTAAATTTCGTACATCTAATAGAATAGGATAGTTGTCTGATTCCAAAACGGATATTTCCTCGTACATCAAATTTTGTTCAAGAATGCCAGGCGGGTTAACCGATGCCATGGCAGGGCTTGGTATTGCCGGTGGCCCCAGTCAAGCGGCTGACAATAGACAACCGGGGACCACCACCCCTACTACTACCCCTGAATTAAAAAGTGTGATTATGGACCTAATTAGAGAGACACTAGAGAGCGAAAAAATGTTCAGTCCGAATTTTGAGCACGAAAATTTTAGGGATATTTCACTAGTAGGGCCCAGGACAGGCGAAGACCGCGGAGGGGTACCAGAATTAACGAAACTTATTAAGGAGTTTTCGGGACACAGATCCAGTTTTAATTCGTGGAAAAAGAACGTCGACCGCGTAATGGCTATCTATGAAGGACAAGAAGAATCCTACAAATTCTATTTAATGACCTTAGCTGTACGTACCAAGGTAGTTGGTGAAGCAGCCGCGGTTCTAGAATCATACAATACGCCAATGAATTGGAAAGCTATTTCAAAGTGTCTTACGGCACACTATGCTGATAAACGAGATCTAAAAACTCTCGAGTATCAGATGTTCTCGCTAAGCCAAGGCCGTATGTCCACTTCCGAATTCTACCAGGCAGTCTACCATCAGCTCTCATTGATTTTGAATCAAATCGGTGCCCATGAGGAGTCACCAGAAGTTATTAGTGCATTAACCGATAACTACCGAGGCAAGGCAATTGACACATTCGTGAGAGGCCTTAATGGCGACTTGCCACGCCTATTAGCCATAAAAGAACCAAAAGATCTGAGCCACGCATTGCATTTGTGTGGTCTAGTAGAGAACCAAGATCAAAGAAACTCATTTGCGCCACCTGTACCGCCAAGACAAATGACTAGATTAGTGACCCAAAGACCTTTACAGAACGCTAGTTCCACGCAATGGAGGAACTTTGACCCACGACTTTATTACACCCCAATACCAGCAATATACCAACATTTAATGCCTCCGACCGGTGCTAGTCAAAATACTGCACCTCAGCCCTATAGACCGCCACAAAACTCCTATATCCCACACCAAATGCAATTACCTACACAGGGCCAACAGCAAGTAGCACCCGACCATCCGCAGCGAAACCATACCCAAAACCGGTACCCATGGAAGTTGATCACTCTGTCCGATCGAAACAAATCGACTACATGAACAGACCACAGGGTAACGAATTAGCTGGGAAACGCCCCCCTCCTCAAGGCCAGTCTGGTCCCGTGTCTAAATACCAGAGGCATTTTCACGTTACCACTGGAGAGCCAGAAACAGACAGGGAATCCATACCCACCGGAAATGTCCGAAAAAGCCTATTACGAGTAAATCGAACGGCAAGGGGAAGCGGAGTTAACGAGCGTGTTAACAGAGGAGAATGAACAGGAGTATGCTACCGTGTCCGTGGATGTAGCTGAACTCAATTTTTTAGACTAAACAGTTCTTCGTTACCTTACATCAATTGTGGTACGAAGGACGGAAAGACTTTCAAATTCTTAATAGATAGAGGATCCAACCAAAACTACATACAAACAAATCTAGTAACGAACCCTAAGTCGAATGAACACCCTTTCTATGCAAACTCTGTGGGCGGTCAAACAAAGATCACCCACCATACCTTCCTTCACCTGTTCAACAAAGATCATACCCCAATAAGATTCTTTTTGCTCCCCACTCTCAAAACATTCCATGGTATAATAGGAAACGATACTCTAAAACAGCTTAACGCTGTCATCGACGTAAAAAAATTACCTTTTCATCGTAAACGGGGATTATAGGGTAAACATTAGACAGCTGCCCACTCAGGCGATAAACAACATCAAAGTGAGAACTGAGCATATGACCGAAAAGCAGAAAGAACTCATGGACTCAATAATCAAGAAACACGCTGAACTTGACGAAAAACTAACATACACTACCCAAGTAGAAGGAGAGATAAGAACTTCATCGGATTTGCCGGTGTATAGCAAACATTACCCATACCCTGCTTCATTGAAACCAGAGGTCGAAAAACAAATGAACCAATTGCTACTAGATGGCATCGTAAGACCTTCACGGTCACCATATAACGCTAGGCCCTAAAAAGCCGATGCGTCCGGAGAGAGGAAGTATAGGATAGTTATAGATTATCGAAAACTGAACTCTGTCACCATTTCGGATAGGTACCCTATCCTGAGATCGGAGAAATAATCGCACAATTGGGCGGCAACAAATATTTCTCAGTTCTAGATCTAAAAAGTGGGTTCCATCAGATCCCCTTAAAACCAAAGGACATAGAATAGACGGCATTCTCAATAAACGGTGGGCCTCAAGAACTCGCCATCAATATTCCAGAGAGCGTTGGACGATATTCTACGAGACCACGTAGAAAAAATATGCTATGTGTATATCGACGACATCATAGTTTTCAGTCTGTCCGAGTCCAAACACGCCTCGCACTTAAGCACCATATTCGAAACCCTAAGTAAGGCCAACATGAAAGTCCTAATAGATAAGTGCGAATTCTTCAAAGAAGAAGTCGACTTCTTAGGGTTCACTATTTCTAAGCATGGCGTTAAAACGAATCCCGGAAAAGTGAAAACAATTGAAAATTTCCCTGCTCCAAAAACCTTATGGGAGTTACGGTCATTCCTGGGATTAGCCAGCTACTATAGAAGATTCATTCGCGACTTCGCGAAGTTAGCCAAACCACTCACAAGTTTACTTAGAGGCGAAAACGGACGTGCATCAAAAAACATCTCCAACAGAACTAAAATATAATTAGATAAGGAAGCACTAGATGCGTTCAATAAAATAAGACGAACTTTAGCATCTCAAGATCTCATCTTGTCCTACCCCAATTTCAACAAAGAGTTCCAACTAACTACCGACGCATCAAACTATGCTATCGGTGCAGTCCTTGAACAAGATTCTCGATCCATCACCTTTATTTCCCGCACTCTAACGAAGACCGAAGAAAACTTCGCTGCAAACGAAAAAGAAATGTTAGCAATAGCCTGGGCTCTTCAGAGTTTGCGTATGTACTTGTACGGTACTACCAAGGTGGTGATATACACCGACCATCAACTCCTAACCTTTGCTCTGAGCGCAAAAAATAACAATGCGAAACTGAAACGCTGGAAGAGCCGCCTATAAGAGTACAACCACGAGCTTAGATACAAACCAGGCACCTCCAATGTAGTGGCAGACGCCCTGTCTAGAATTCCAGTAGGGACGCAAGTGAGTTCCACAACAGCCACAATTCACAGCGATCAGAGCTCTTTACATAGTCTGATACCAGTAGAAGATGTACCGATCAACGTTTTCAAAAATCAGTTACTACTGCTAACCTCAGAGGAGGAGTCCGAAGAATTTTCCATACCCTTCCCCACTTACCATCGACATAGTAGCGAAAGAACACATGAGGGCACATAGGAACGCAGCGGAAAAGAACAATAAGGCGGGTAATCAACCAAAAATCAATCGAGCCAACAACGGCAATGAAATCTCTACAGTAAATAATTCAAACCGATATGCTATCTTGGCTGATTCTGCGACCGAACAACCCAACGAAACAACGATAGGGGAACCTAAAAAGACCAGACCCCCACCTATATTCATACGAGAACTTCTGATCAACTTCCATGGGTACCAGTTTTGGGTATGGTTTCGGTGCGGATGGTCGGGGAGGTGCTACATGCTGTTGGCCCTGTGTGGGTGGTTGCATTTGGTGTGGGATATATGAGTATTGTGGCGGTCTATGGGGCTGAGGTGCAGTATTTTGACTAGCACCGGTCGGAGGCATTAAATGTTGGTATATTGCTGGTATTGGGGTGTAATAAAGTCGTGGGTCAAAGTTCCTCCATTGCGTGGAACTAGCGTTCTGTAAAGGTCTTTGGGTCACTAATCTAGTCATTTGTCTTGGCGGTACAGGTGGCGCAAATGAGTTTCTTTGATCTTGGTTCTCTACTAGACCACACAAATGCAATGCGTGGCTCAGATCTTTTGGTTCTTTTATGGCTAATAGGCGTGGCAAGTCGCCATTAAGGCCTCTCACGAATGTGTCAATTGCCTTGCCTCGGTAGTTATCGGTTAATGCACTAATAACTTCTGGTTACTCCTCATGGGCACCGATTTGATTCAAAATCAATGAGAGCTGATGGTAGACTGCCTGGTAGAATTCGGAAGTGGACATACGGCCTTGGCTTAGCAAGAACATCTGATACTCGAGAGTTTTTAGATTTCGTTTATCAGCATAGTGTGCCGTAAGACAGTTTGAAATAGCTTTACAATTCATTGGCGTATTGTATGATTCTAGAACCGCGGCTGTTTCACCAACTACCTTGGTATGTACAGCTAAGGTCATTAAATAGAATTTGTAGGATTCTTCTTGTCCTTCATACGGTCAACGTCCTTTTTCCATGAATTAAAAGTGGATCTGTGTCCCGAAAACTCCTTAATAAGTTTCGTTAATTCTGGTACCCCTCCGCGGTCTTCGCCTGTCCTGGGCCCTACTAGTGAAATATCCCTAAAATTTTCGTGCTCAAAATTCGGACTGAACATTTTTTCGCTCTCTAGTGTCTCTCTAATTAGGTCCATAATCACACTTTTTAATTCAGGGGTAGTAGTAGGGGTGCTGGTCCCCGGTTGTCTATTGTCAGCCGCTTGACTGGGGCCACCGGCAATACCAAGCCCTGCCATGGCATCGGTTAACCCGCCTTGCATTCTTGAACAAAATTTGAAGTACGAGGAAATATCCGTTTTGGAATCAGACAACTATCCTATTCTATTAGATGTACGAAATTTACTTTTTAGGCCATGGATTTTAAAAAAATGCATGGTCTATTGTGTTTGTCGGAACGGAAATGTGCATAACAGGCAGAAGGAGGCATCTCCGACCCCATAAACTATATATATTCTGAATGAGTATCAGTAGCCGAGTCGATTGAGCCATGTCTGTCCGTCTGTCTGTCTGTATGAACACCTGGATGTCAGAAACTATAAGAGTTAGAGTCATCAAATTTTGTGACAACATACGTATATATTGCAGTGTCTCAAAGTTTTTTTAAAATTTGGACACGCCTCTTCCCGCCTCTGTAAATCAGTAATAACTATTTAAAAACTACAATATTAACTCAACAACCTAAGTTGTATATCTTACATGACAAATACCTTGCCACGGGCTTTACGTTAAATTTCATTAAAATCGGACTATAAATAAGTGAGATATGATACGAATTAAACTCACTTTGAACATATATAATTAAGCAGACCTAATTTACGCAAGCATACCGAAGTTCGAATCTAGCGTCAGACACACAGCATATTATTAAACTTTTTATTTGCATTGTATGGTAACAGAATTGGTTCACAATGCAGCTTTGCCGATGGGCCAAGGAGTGAGGCAATGGCAGAGTGGTTAGAGTGGCGGACGGCTGGGAGAGAGTTCGTGTGTTCAACTCCCAGTTGAGGCGGGTGCGAATTTTCATTTTTAGGCCATGGATTTTAAAAAAATTCATGGTCTATTGTGTTTGTCGGAACGGAAATGTGCGTAACAGGCAGAAGGAGGCATCTCCGACCCCATAAACTATATATATTCTGAATCAGTATCAGTAGCCGAGTCGATTGAGCCATGTCTGTCTGTCCGTCTGTCTGGGTGTGTCTGTCTGTATGAACACCTGGATCTCAGAAACTGTAAGAGCTAGAGTCATCAAATTTTGTGACAACATACGACGTATATATTGCAGTGTCTCAAAGTTTTTCTAAAACTTGGACACGCCCCTTCCTGCCTCTATAAATCAGTAATAACTATTTAAAAATCACAATTTTAGCTGAACAACCAAAGTTGTATATCTTACATGTCAAATACCTTGCCACGGGCGTTATGTGAAAATTTCATTTAAATCGGACTATAAATAAGTGAGATATGATACGAATTAAACTCACTTTGAACAAACATACTTAAGCATACCTGATAATTTACGCAAGCATACCGAAGTTCAAATCTAGCGTCAGACACACAGCATTTTATTAAACTTTTTATTTGCATTGTATCGTAACAGAATTGGTTCACAATGCAGCTTTGCCGATGGGCCAAGGAGTGAGGCAATAGCCGGATGGTTAGAGTGGCGGACGGCTGCGGGAGAGTGCGTGTGTTCAACTCCCGGTTGAGGCGGGTGCGAATTTTCATTTTTTAATTATTTATTATTTTATTTTGTTTATTTATTTTATTCTAATAATCTAAAAGAAAAGTTACAGTCAAACATATTAAATTATTTAATTAAATTTCAATAAAAATTAAAAAAATATTCATTACTTTGTTTTCATATGAAAGACAATCAAATTATAATACCTATAAATAATATCAATTATTTATAAATAAAGTTAAGTATTTTTATATTATTCAGCACGCATCAAAAAAACGCGAACTAATGCGTTCTTCAATGCCGTCACTCTTTCCGTATTTTGTCTGTTATGACTTTGCAAGCTCAGTAAGATTCCAATTGGATGTTTCCTATTTTGTGTGGCTCTCAATATTTTACAATTAGAATGCTAGAAAATAACAGAGATAGATCATAAGCCCTTGTAAAGTTATGAATGTGCGAGTGGGACGCCCATACATACATGTCTGCATATCCACATGTACATATGTATTGGCATCCCACTTCAACACACATTATTGCACGATTGTATATATGTACATACATAAATATGTACAATTAGTTTTGCAGTTGCTGTTGTGTTGAAAGAAAACTTAAAAATCGCCTACCGCCGTCGCCCCACTTTAATGTTTTTGAGCTTTTAATTTATTTTAAAAAAATTATGAAATACAAAAGAATTTCACATGTTGATCGCGGCAGCAATCGAACCTCGAACACGCTCAATATCATTGGCCGCCTCTCGTAGTCGTGGAAAATGGTGAGACATTAGACAAAACGACAGGACGCAATATGCATTCTTAGTTTGTGCCAAAAAAATCATGAAGAAGCACATATAATGAAATTTGGTACGCGCTAGAAATGCATACCTATACTTATTGCCTACGGTATACTATGGTAATCCATGGCCTTATACAGTCAGCTCCTGACTGTAGCGTTTGTATTTTTTTATTTATTTATTTATTTATTTATTTAAAGTCAACTAAGAGCAGTCGACTGTAAGTATGAAAAATATAAAAATAAAAATTAATATTACATTTTTGTATAATAAAATTAAATATGAATTAAAAGTAATATATGTATATGTAAAATTAAAGTTAAAGTTTACGTTAAACAGTAACATTTTAAAATGAATTTAAATTTTAATTTTTGAAACTGGGACTAACAAATTAGCCGAACCAACATTTGTTGCAGAGGATTGAGGAAACCCAGAAAAAACCCAATCAGATCGGTAGTGGTTAGTTAGGTTAGTTGTTAGAGTTAAATGTTAATGAGTTAATGATGGCATTTTTAATAGCTATTAGGGAACTCTCTGAGTTAATTACTCCAGAAAGTTTGTTGTAATCAGAGCAGAGAATTCGGAAAGGCTCATGCAGGCTATAATTGTTATTACAGAAATCAAGCAAAAGAGGTGCAAAATTTCGGGTTAATCTAGAGGGGATAGAGAAGTTAATTTGATTTAGCAAGATCGGGGAATCGATATCATACTTAATCAACTTAACAAGGAACATGACACCTAACATTAAACGGCGGTTAGCAAGAGAAGTTAAGTTTATTAGAAGTAGTCTACTAGAATAAGAGGGTAAATCAACTCCAGAGACCCAGTTAAAACCACGAAGAGCAAAAAGTAAAAATTGTTTTTGCACAGACTCAATTCTGTCTTGGTGAACATGATATTGCGGTGACCAAATGCAAGAACCATATTCAAGAATCGGGCGAACAAGGGAGGTATAAAGCAACTTTGTTGTATAAGGGTCTTTGAATTCCTTGGCCCACCTTTTAATGAAACCAAGGGTTCGAGAGGCCTTATTAACAATTTGCGTAATATGGGAATCAAATTTCAGTTTATGGTCAAAAAGAATGCCAAGGTCATTGACATTTGATATTCTTAGAAGAGGGGATAGATAAAGTGTATAGTTGACGACGTGGAAATTACTTCGGTAAAATGTCATTACTTTACACTTAGAACAATTTAAACTTAAAAGATTAAAGCTGCACCAATCACAAAAGGAGTCAATATCAACCTGTAGCGAACTCCAAGTCGGCTCCTTGTATGTAAAGCAAAGTTTCACATCGTCAGCATACATATAAATGTTAGAGAATTTCAAAATAGAGGGAAGATCGTTAATAAAGAGGTTAAAGAGTAAAGGACCCAAATGACTACCCTGAGGAACACCTGAGGTAACAAAGATTGGCTTAGATACAGAATGTTTGAAAAGAACTCTTTGGGACCTATTTTTTAAATATTTTGAAATCCAAAGCAGTAATTTGTAAGGAAACCCAATAAGATCCAACTTATGAATCAGAAGTGAGTGGTTTACAGAATCAAAAGCCTTACTAAAATCAGTGTAAATGACATCAGTTTGCATCTTCTTCTGAAACCCTTTTATAACAAGAGATGAGAATTCCAGAAGATTAGTCGTGGAGGATCTGGATTTCATGAAACCATGTTGACATGGTGAAATTATGGACCTACACATGTGGGTTAGCTGGGCCGTAACAAGTTTTTCAAATAATTTAGGTATAGAGGATAATTTGGAAATACACCTGTAATTCTTCACTTCCGATTTAGACCCATTTTTGTGAAGAGGGATGGAATATGATTCTTTCCAGACTGAAGGAAAATTACTAGTAGCTAAGGATAATTTGAATAACCTAAAAATGGGTCTATATAAGGAGAAGGCACAGTATCTAAGAACGCATCCTGGTACTCCGTCAGGGCCAGGTGAGTTAATGGGTTTAACCAAGTGCAGGTTAGTAAGAAGAGAATCTTCATCGATACTAGGGCAAGAAATTGAATTAGAGTTATGAATAGGATAAGGATAGGAAAGATTAGAATCATAGGTATTAGATGAATAGGTTGATTGAAAAAAATTCTCAAAAAGATCAGCACCGGCCTGATCATTATTTGCTTCATTATTTTCATAAAAGAGACGAGATGGGAATTCATTAGCTCTACGTTTCAAGTTAACAAAATTATAAAACTGCTTAGGGTCACGTGCAAATTGAAGCCGACAGCGATGTATATAGTAATTATAACATTTATTATTAAAAGCAATAAAGTTAGCCTTTGCAAGAGTATAACGAGAATAATCAGAAGGATTTCCCGTTTTTTTAAATTTCTTATAATACCGAGATTTTAAGTTTTTCACCGTGAGTAACTCACGTGTAAACCATGGAAGACTTTTAGTCTTGGCTGGATATACACGTGGGACACACTTGTCGAAAAATTTGTTCAAGGTATTATAAAAATATGAAGTACAAGTTGCTAGAGCATGCTTAAAAACAAGACCAATCGTGTTCTAGAATAAGATTATTAAGCCTTACAAAGTCAATTTTGCGGAAGCAGCGTGACTTCGAAACACACTAAACAATTTCAGTTTGCACGGGGGACGGTAGTTCTAAAACAAGTTCTAAAGTAGGATGATAAGGATCTTCAGGAAAGACTAAGGGATTAGTTCTTGAAATGTTATTAATGTGAGTATCAGAAGTGAAAATTAAGTCAAAGATTTTGCCTTTATGGTTAAGGAAAGTGTTAATTTGAAACAAGGATAGTTCAGAGAGACCATTGATAAATGGGTTAAAGATGCAGGGAATCAAAACATTTGAATGAGAGGACCAATCTATTTGAGGTAAATTGAAATCACCAAAAACCAATAGGTAAGTTTTGATTCTATAGATTTAATACAAGACAGGTGTTCAAGATACAAAGAAGTTTCTGAGGAAGGAGGAATGTAAGAGCAAGTTACATAAACTGAAATATGATCTAAAGTTACTTTAACGCACACGAATTCTAAATTGGGCAGACAGTCTATTGAAACAATATCAGAAGACAGATTTGAGTCAACGGCAATAAGAACCCCTCCTCCAGATCGCGACAAACGGTCACATCTTTAATTATTTCTTATTTAATTTTGTTTATTTATTTTATTCTAAAAACCAAAAGAAAAGTTACAGTCAATCAAATTAACTTATTTAATTAAATTTCAATAAAAATAATAAAGATTTTCATTACATTGTTTTCATATGAAAGACAATCAAATTATAATAGCTATAAATAATATTGATTATTTATAATTAATGTTAAGTATTTTTATATTATTTAACACGCATCAAAAAAACGCGAACTAATGCGTTCTTCAATGCCGTCACTCTTTCCGTATTTTGTCTGTTATGACTTTGCAAGCTCAGTAAGATTCCAATTGGATGTTTCCTATTTTGTGTTGCTCTCAATATTTTACAATTAGAATGCTAGAAAATACCAGAGATAGATCATAAGCCCTTGTAAAGTTATGAATGTGCGAGTGGGACGCCCATACATACATGTCTGCATATCCACATGTACATATGTATTGGCATCCCACTTCAACACACATTATTGCACGATTGTATATATGTACATACATAAATAAGTACAATTAGTTTTGCAGTTGCTGTTGTGTTGAAAGAAAACTAAGTTCTAATTACATACATTGCGTAACTAAAACATAAAAATCGCCTACCGCCGTCGCCCCTCTTTAATGTTTTTGAGCTTTTAATTTATTTTAAAAAAATACAAACGCTACAGTCAGGAGCTGACTGTATAAGGCCATGGATTACCATAGTATACCGTAGGCAATAAGTATAGGTATGCATTTCTAGCGCGTACCAAATTTCATTATATGTGTTTCTTCTTGATTTTTTTGGCACGAACTAAGAATGCATATTGCGTCTTGTCGTTTTGTCTAATGTCATTTTCGACGGCTGCGAGAGATGTTCAGTGGCTGAGTGGACTATGTCCCGGACTCTAAGGCGGCCAATGATATTGAGCGTGTTCGAGGTTCGATTGCTGCCGCCGATCAACATGTGAAATTGTTTTGAATTTCATAATTATTTTAAATAAATTAAAAGCTCAAAAACATTAAAGTGGGGCGGCGGCGGTAGGCGATTTTTAAGTTTTAGTTACGCAATATATGTTATTAGAACTTAGTTTTCTTTCAACACAACAGCAACTGCAAAACTAATTGTACTTATTTATGTATGTACATATATACAATCGTGCAATAATGTGTGTTGAAGTGGGATGCCAATACATATGTACATGTGGATATGCAGACATGTATGTATGGGCGTCCCACTCGCACATTCATAACTTTACAAGGGCTTATGATCTATCTCTGGTATTTTCTAGCATTTTAATTGCAAAATATTGAGATCAAAACAAAATAAGAAACATCCAATTGGAATCTTACTGAACTTGCAAAGTCATAACAGACAAAATACGGAAAGAGTGACGGCATTGAAGAACGCATTAGTTCGCGTTTTTTTGATGCGTGCTGAATAATATAAAAATACTTAGCTTTATTTATAAATAATTAATATTATTTATAGGTATTATAATTTGATTGTCTATATGAAAACAAAGTAATGAATATTTTTTTTATTTATATTGAAATTTAATTAAATAATTTAATTTGTTTGACTGTAACTTTTCTTTTAGTTTATTAGAATAAAATAAATAAACAAAATTAAAAAGAAATATTTAATTAATGAAAATTCGCACCCTCCTCAACCGGGAGTTGAACTCACTCTCTCTCTCGCAGCCGACCGCCACTCTAACCACTCGGCCATTGCCTCATTCCTTAGCCCATCGGCAAAGCTGCATTGTGAACCAATTCTGTTACCATACAATGCAAATACAAAGTTTAATAAAATGCTGTGTGTCTGACGCTAGATTTGAACTTCGGTATGCTTGGGTAAATTATATATGCTTAAGTATATATGTTTGTTATTTCAGATAATAAAACACACGCGCAATGTTAAATTGTGAACGTTTAATGAAGAACTAAATTCAGAATGAGATTACAATGTTGCCAGATAGTTGGTATGAAGCTTACAAACAAAAGGTACTCGATATTCATCATAATCGATATTCAACACTTCCTCTTAAGCTACATACATTTATTTTAATTTAATCCAAGATATATAATTAATTCATAATACTTTTGCTTTCCTAAGCCTTTTGTAAAGATATCAGCAACATTTTCATTAGTTGATACATATTTTAATTCAATTTCTTTACTTTCGATTTTCTCTCTTACGAAATGATACTTAATATCTATATGTTTAGTGCGCTTATGATGTACATGGTTTTTAGCGATATGCTGCGCACCGTCCAGATTGTTTTAAGCCAAAGATTGCCTTCTGCAGCTTCAATACTTTCGTTGGGTGATCCTCGTCAACAAAGTTCTCCGGCTGCTTCATGTAAACTGTTTCTTCCAAAGTACTGTTTAAGTATGCATTAGAGATGTCCACTTGGTGCATACATAGCTCCTTCTCTGCAGCGATGGCAAATAGCATTCGAATTGTTTCGTAACGTATTACTGGAGAGAATCCCAGTAATTGACTCCAAACTGCTGCCCGCATCCTTTGGCAACTAGTCTAGACTTGAATCGCTCGATTTCGCCATCTTTGCTTCGTTTTATACGAAAAACCCATTTTGATGCAATGGACTTTTGCTTGGCAGGTAGGTCCACCAACTTCCATGTCTCATTTTTTCTAAAAGCTTCCATTTCCGTTTGCATCGAATCTTGCCAGTTACGAACATACTGACTGCTCAACGCTTCAGCAACGGATTTTGGTGCTTCAATATCTTCCGAACTATCCAGGTAACTTAGTACATTGTACTGCTTTCGAGGCCTGCCGCGTTGGCCTGTCCGTACAATTCTTGGTCTTCCTGGTCCATGTCGTGCAGAACTTTCCGCCTGTTCCAATGGCTCTTCTGCATCGTTGGCGCTGACAAACTCTTCCCCTTTTTCGTCTGAGTCACTGCGTTCCGTATCCTGTATCTCTTGATTTACCGGCTCCGGCTGTAAGACTTCGACAGGTGGCTCGAGACGAATAATGTTTGTCGCAAAATCAATTTTTGAGTTCTGTGCAGCTGACTTAAACTCACCCTCTAAGAATTTTACGTCACGACGTACCACTACTGACCGTTTTTCGGGATCGTAGAGACGATACGCTTTTGTCTCAAATGAATATCCAACAAACACATACTCGCTTCCTTTTGCCTGAAACTTCCCCTTCTTTGGTTTTTCCAGTGCAAAATCGCGTGATCCAAAGGTGCGAAGATGCTTTACAGATGGCCTTCGCCCTTTCCATAACTCAAAGGGAGTCCCTCCGTTGAGAACTTTAGTTGGACATCTATTACGCAAATAAGCTGCGGTTTGCACAGCTTCAGCCCACAGGAATTCCGGTAAATTCGCGTGAATTAGCAGACTTCTTGCCATTTCTATTAACGTGCGATTTGCTCGCTCAGCAATACCATTTTGCTGCGGCGTGTAAGGAACCGTTAATTGTCTTTTAATTCCGCACTTTTCCAAAAAATCGTCAAATTGTTTGTTTTTATATTCGGTGCCGTTGTCACTACGCAGTACCTTTATTTTCTTATTTGTTTGACATTCAACATAATTTTTGAATAGCTTGAATTTTTCAAACACTTCACTCTTTGTGCGCATAAAGTAAACAAAGTTCTTTCTTGTGTAATCATCGATAAAACTAACCACATATCGATTTCCGGCTATCGAATTGACATTCATAGGGCCGCACACGTCGCTATGAACTAGTTCAAGAACACTTTTTGTTACTCGTTCCGCCTTTTGTGGGAATGGCAACCCACATATTTTTGCCTTATTGCAAGCACTAAGCAATGAACACATAGAGACGTCAAACAGCCCTGACGCAGTTTGACGCTGATTTTTCGGACCAAGTACCCCAGAGAAGAAGAAGAACAGAACAGCTGTTAGGCTGAACGCCCGACCGGGGTACTTCGCTGTTCGGGAACGCCCGACTGGGGTACTTCGCTGTTCGGCTCTCAGTACAAACAGTGCATAGCATCAAAACTGCTTCAGTCGCACAACGACAGCGGAACGATAAGCATGCGCGTACTTCTTTGCGCTGTGCGATCGTTTCCATGTATGCGTGTATGTATGCACGGCCCGCGTATGAATGTGTGCGTTGCTTGTGAAGTTTGGCAATAGGCAAATTCTTCGGCCAGCGCGCTGACAGCTTGAAGTCAATTTAGTGTTTCGGCGTCGAGAGCCTATACACAGGAACAGTGGCCAAAAATGGTTATCTTGCAGCGAAAATTTTAAAACTTTTGAAAACATGTGTCTTGTTCTATTTTATATAATTTTATTTAGTAATTACATATTTATGTATTCCGAATTTTTTATTTTAATTTATAAATTTTGTCAATATTGGTAAACTCATATACAAAAAAAAATATAATTATCACAACTTTTTTTGGTATTATAACTTTGCTCTACAAAATATAATATAATTATCAATTTTCAATCCCTCTTCTCAAAAATTAAACATAAATACACATGTTTTCTGATGCTAAAATTATTGCCGCCAAATAACCATTGTGGCTCACTGTAATTCGGTCTCTTAGCTCTCGATGACAAAAACAAAAACAAACACACAGTTGATTTCACGCTGGCCAGGCCCGTAGCTAAAAGTGCGCAGGGTGTGCGGTACAAGAAGGGCTCTCAACAGTCAGGGGCTCACGGTTACCAAACATAAAAATGTTATTAATGCGGATATATTTGTAAAATTTAATTCCTTTGGTAAACACAAATATATTAATTAATTAATGTAATTTAAGTAGGAGTCCCTGATAAGTATTGCATAGGGGCCCGTAAAACCCTCACTACGGCCCTGTGCCTCAGTCTCTAGGCTCTCGACGCCGAAACACAAAATTGACTTCAGGCTGTCAGCGCGCTGGCCGAAGAATTTGCTTATTGCCAAACTTCACAAGCAACGCATACATTCATACGCGGGCCGTGCATACATACACGCATACATGGAAACGATCGCACAGCGCAAAGAAGTACGCGCATGCTTATCGTTCCGCTGTCGTTGTGCGACTGAAGCAGTTTTGATGCTATGCACTGTTTGTACTGAGAGCCGAACAGCGAAGTACCCCAGTCGGGCGTTCCCGAACAGCGAAGTACCCCGGTCGGGCGTTCAGCCTAACAGCTGTTCTGTTCTTCTTCTTCTCTGGGGTACTTGGTCCGAAAAATCAGCGTCAAACTGCGTCAGGGCTGTTTGACGTCTCTATGTGTTCATTGCTTAGTGATTGCAAGTGTCACAATTTGTTTTAATATTAACGTTTTTAATATTCAATCCATGCACAAGCTTTTTCTCACTTAAGTCTTTCAAATTTTTGAACCCCATGATGAATCTTGAGAGATATGCAATTCATTGTGTTCAAATTTATTTTCGAATACATATAAACTGTTTTCTTGCTTTGCGCGTAACACAATTTCACCACTATTGTTGCATATTACTGCTCCGTTATTTTCAAATTTCGTATAGTGACCGTATTTTGCTGCTTTGCTTATCGATACAAAGTTCATGTTTAACGATGGGATATACAGAACGTCTCTCATTGTTATTTGCCGATTTTCAGTATGTAAAATCACAGTTCCTACACCAGGCGACTCAACAGATTTATCTGCTGCTAACATGATCGTGGTATTATTTTCACTAATATTTGAAAATTTAGTTTTGTCACAACACATATGTGAAGTAGCGCCACTGTCAAGGCACCACATATTTTTTCTGTCTTTAACAACACTGCTATGCATTACAAAGTTGGATTGTTCATTCTCCTTTTCTTTTTTCTCTTCTTTCTTTTTGTTTCTGCATTCACTCGCGCGATGTCCCGGTTTTTGGCAATTGTAGGATTTTCCTTTAAACTTATCTTTTTCTTTTTGGCGATTGTCCTTCTGCTTACTGTTGTTCTGCTTTGTGTATGTGTACACAGCTTCTGATTCTTCTAGTTTCTCTTCTTTTCTGGCGCCTTCTTCAAGAAATTTGATTTTTACCGTTTAAAATGGCGGCATCTCGTCGCGTGTTTCTATTGCGACTACAAAATTTTCCCAAGAATCAGGCAAACTAGACAAAAACATTATGACCTTTAACTCGTCTTCCAAAGTTATTGCAAGCTCTGCCAATTTATCAGTTATGTTTACAAACAAATTAACATACTGAGACGCAGTATCCCCAGATTGCATTTTCAATCTCACTAGTTTTGATACAACTGAGTTTTTCTAATTGGTCCCGCCGGCATATGAATGCTGCGCAATTTCTTCCATGCTTCTGCCGATGTTGTGCACGACTTTATGTGCATCAACTGCGTGGGCTTAACATTCAATATTAAACTAGCTAAAGCTTTTTGATCAATTGTTTCCCATCGCGCCGCTTGCGTTGCTTCCTCGGGTTTGATTTGCTTTTCGCACACAACATTCCACAAATCCGATGTAATTAATAAGCTTCGCATAGACAAACTCCACATGTCATAATTCCCGTCATCGAGTTTTTCTATTTGAATTGACATACTCATTACGAATTCTTCTCTGACGTTTTCTAGTCTTTTTCACAATTTATGAGGGATCTGGGCCTATAACCTTTGTTGGTTATTTCAGATAATAAAACACACGCGCAATGTTAAATTGTGAACGTTTAATGAAGAACTAAATTCAGAATGAGTACATAAGAAGCATAAGAGATTACAATGTTGCCAGATAGTTGGTATGAAGCTTACAAACAAAAGATACTCGATATTCATCATAATCGATATTCAACAATATATGTTCAAAGTGAGTTTAATTCGTATTATATCTCACTTATTTATAGTCCGATTTAAATGAAATTTTCACATAACGCCCGTGGCAAGTTATTTGTTATGTAAGATATACAACTTTGGTTGTTGAGCTAATATTGTAGTTTTTAAATAGTTATTACTGATTTATAGAAGCTGTAAGGGGCGTGTCCAAATTTTAAAAAAACTTTGAGACACTGCAATATATACGTATGTTGTCACAAAATTTGATGACTCTAGGTCTTACAGTTTCTGATATCCAGGTGTTCATACAGACAGACAGACAGACAGACAGACAGACGGACAGACAGACATGGCTCAATCGACTCGGCTACTGATACTGATTCAGAATATATATAGTTTATGGGGTCGGAGATGCCTCCTTCTGCCTGTTACGCACATTTCCGTTCCGACAAACACAATAGACCATGAATTTTTTTAAAATCCATGGCCTAAAAATTATGAAATACAAAAGAATTTCACATGTTGATCGCGGCAGCAATCGAACCTCGAACACGCTCAATATCAGTGGTCTTAGAGTCCGGGACATAGTCCACTCAGCCACTGAACATCTATCGCAGTTGTCGAAAATGGTGAGACATTAGACAAAACGACAAGACGCAATATGCATTCTTAGTTTGTGCCAAAAAAATCAAGAAGAAGCACATGTAATGAAATTTGGTACGCGCTAGAAATGCATACCTATACCTATTGCCTACGGTATACTATGATAATCCATGGCCTTATACAGTCAGCTCCTGACTGTAGCGTTTGTATTTTTATTATTATTCGTAATTTATTTCGCGCAATCGCTGCCATCGCATTTTTTATCTCGGTTTCGCACGCGTACATATGTACCTACAAACATTTTCGATCTCGCTTTCGCACGCGTACATATGTACATACGTCGTTCTGCAACTTTTGAGTTCGCGCCATACATTTGTTACTCCGCAGAATATTGTCGATTAATATTCTCATTTCTAAGCTGTTTTAATAGAAATATTATTACACACTCTCGCAAGCAAATTTGGCCCTCAATAAGTGAACTTTCGATCTCGCTTTCGTTCGCGTACATACGTACATACACACAAACATTTTTCGTTCACGTACATACGTACTTATACACAAACATTTTTCGGTATCGCGTACATACATACATAAGTGCATACGTGTTTTTGCAACTTTTGAGTTCGCGCCATACATTTGTTACTCCGCAGAATATTGTCGATTAATATTCTCATCTCTAAGCTGTCTTAATAGAAATATTATTACACACTCTCGCTAACAAATTTGACCCTCAACAAGTAAACTTTGCGCACACATACATCGCCCTATCACCTACATACATGCATAAATGGCTATACATAGTGCAAGTGCATTTAACCGTTTCAACTGTTCTTATATACAAAGAACATTAGCTGTTCTCATCTCCTTCGTTTTCTTACGGTTTCGTGGTGACAAAAATACATTCTTTCGCGCGCGTTTTTGGTTCGTTACAATGAACACCAACTACAATGGCTGAACCAAATCCTAGTGACTTTTATCGCGAAAAATGCTCCCAAATAAAACGTCAACTGACCTCTATGCTCGAGTTCTTCAACTCTGACGAGCAAATTGAGAGTTTTGACGAGAGCGATTTGTCCGTGAGAATCGATGCTGGTAAACGGGATGCAGGCCGAATTCATGGATGCTCAGACCGCGGTTGAGAAGCTTGACTTGTTGGAGATGGCGTCGAATCGCGCGTTGAATTCACCGAAATTTATTTCAAGGTAAATGCAAGGCTCACCCGACAATTGGACGCACTCAAGGCTCGTCACACTGCTCTCAATTCAACGACTATTCCCAGGCTCAACGACACTGTAAATCAAACTTGCAGTCGCCGGTCTCGACTACCGGAGATGCAACTGCCAACATTTAATGGAAAATATGAAGATTGTCCCGAGTTCTACGCGATGTTCAACACAGTTGTTGGTAGCAATGAGGATCTGAGCAAGATTAAAAAGCTTCAGCACCTGCGTTCTTGTCTGGAAGGTGCTGCTATTGACACCATCAAGTCATTGGAGCCCTCTGAACCAAATTACGATAAGGCAATAGAACTACTTATAAGACGCTTTGATAACAAGTTGCTTCAGTTTCAGGGGCACATACGCTCGATCTTTGGGTTGCCAGGTGTTAAAAAAGGATCTGCACAGAGCCTACGTGCGCTCAGAGATAACGTAAACGCTCACCTTCGAGCTCTCGGCACAATAGCAACAAGTGAGCAGATCGCAGATGGCCTACTTATTAACATAATAAGTCGCAAGCTAGACGCAAACTCACAGGAGAAATGGGAAGAGGCTCTGGAATCTGAGAAGTTCCCGAAGTGGTCAAATATGGCGTCCTTTATCGAGCGCAGATGTCGAAAACTGGAAAACATGGAAGGCGTTATACTGCAATCAGCCAGCCTACATGCGCACAAGAAGAATGGTCGAAATTCACTTGTAGCCTCTAGCAGCATCGCAAACGCGTGCCTTTTATGCGACTCAAAGGATCACTACCTACCTAAATGTCCTCGTTTTGCCAACCTATCTCCCTCTCTCCGCTTTAATGAAGCTAAGCGTATGCATCTATACTTCAACTGCCTTCGTAAAGGTTATGTCTTACAGCAATGTCGAGCTGGACATTGCAGATACTGCCAGCAGAAGCATCACACCCAATAAACCAATAAACGTGTACACCCTGAATAAAGTTACGTACGGAACAAAGCCTGCAGCCTTTCTCGCAATTCGCGCCATGCATCAGCTGACCTACGATGAGGAACCATCATTTCCGCTTGCCGCAAGGATCGTCCAAAAAGATTTCTACGTGGACGACTTGATCTCAGGTGGTGACTCCATCAAGGAAGCGACGGAAATTCGACCGCAAGTCAAGCAACTGCTCGCCAGAGGACTATTTCCAATAAGGAAGTGGTGCTCGAATGAGTCTGCCGCTCTTGAGGGTGAAGCCGAAACTGATTGCTAAAAGCTAATGCAGTTTCACGACGGCACGAGTATTGCCAAGGCGCTCGGCTTAGCCTGGGACCCCGCATCGGACTTCCTGCTTTTCAATTTCACCGACATTATCCCTAACGGACCAACTACAAAGCGCAGCGTATTATTCACACTAACAAAATTCTATGACCCATTGGGACTCATCTCTCCTATCATTACAAGGATGAAAGTGTTCATGCAAGCACTCTGGAAGGAAAACATCGATTGGGATGAGAGCCTTCCGCAGCATCTTCATTCAGCGTGGACGGAAATAACATCGCAGTTATCCTTTGTTCACAGCCTTAAGTTTCCACGCTTCATCATGGCACCTGCAGGGAAATATGAGATCCACGGTTTCTGCGACGCCAGTATAGCAGCGTATGGAGCATGCATCTACGTGAGATCTGAAGTTGATGGAGACTACTCAACGCATTTGCTGTGCTCAAAGTCGAGAGTAGCTCCGTTAAAAACATTAACAATACCTAAACTTGAACTCTCTTCTGCACTAATCCTATCGGAGCTCATATCAATCGTCGCAAAAGACATTTCATTCAAATGTGAATATCATTGCTGGACAGATTCAACAATAGCGTTAGCATGGTTGCGCGACTCGCCTTCCAACTACAACGTGTTTGTGGCAAATCGGGTAACGCAAATCCAGGACCTAACGAGAGGCATGACGTGGCATCATGTCACTTCGCAACTGAACCCAGCTGACGTCCTATCGCGAGGATGCACCCCACTTGAATTAATCAACTCGCAACTATGGCATTATGGACCTTCCTTTTTGCGCCTTCCAATGTCAAAATGGCCGGAAACGGTAGTGCCATCAGTGGAACTTCCAGAGCGACGAAGCAGAGTTCTCATTTCTACGTCATACAAAGACATCGCAACTAATTGTAAGTTTCACAACTCCTTTGCAAAGCTGGAGCGAATATTTGCGTATGTACATCGATTTGTGAACAGAGACTCTCCAAAAAAATACAAACGCTACAGTCAGGAGCTGACTGTATAAGGCCATGGATTACCATAGTATACCGTAGGCAATAAGTATAGGTATGCATTTCTAGCGCGTACCAAATTTCATTATATGTGCTTCTTCTTGTATGTTCAGTGGCTGAGTGAGTCCCGGACTCTAAGACCAATGATATTGAGCGTGTTCGAAGTTCGATTGCTGCCGCGATCAGCATGTGAAATTCTTTTGTATTTCATAATTTTTTTAAAATAAATTAAAAGCTCAAAAACATTAATGAGGGGCGACGGCGGTAGGCGATTTTTAAGTTTTAGTTACGCAATGTATGTAATTAGAACTTAGTTTTCTTTCGTCGGTACACAACAGCAACTGCAAAACTAATTGTACATATTTATGTATGTACATATATACAATCGTGCAATAATGTGTGTTGAAGTGGGACGCCAATACATACATGTGGATATGCAGACATGTATGTATGGTCGTCCCACTCGCACATTCATAACTTTACAAGGGCTTATGATCTATCTCTGGTATTTTCTAGCATTCTAATTGCAAAATATTGAGAGCAAAACAAAATAGGAAACATCCAATTGGAATATTACTGAACTTGCAAAGTCATAACAGACAAAATACGGAAAGCGTGAGGTCATTGAAGAACGCATTAGTTCGCGTTTTTTTTATGCGTGCTAAATAATATAAAAATACTTAACTTTAATTATAAATAATTAATATTATTTATAGCTATTTTAATTTGATTATCTTTCATATGAAAACAAAGTAATGAAAATTTTTTTTTATTTTTATTGAAATTTAATCAAATAATTTAATTTGATTGACTGTAACTTTTGTTTTGGTTTTTAGAAACTTAAAAATCGCCTACCGCCGTCGCCCCTCTTTAATGTTTTTGAGCTTTTAATTTATTTTAAAAAAATTTTGAAATACAAAAGAATTTCACATGTTGATCGCGGCAGCAATCGAACCTCGAACACGCTCAATATCATTGGCCGCCTTAGAATCCGGGACATAGTCCACTCAGCCACTGAACATCTCTCGCAGTCGTCGAAAATTGTCATACATTAGACAAAACGACAAGACGCAATATGCATTCTTAGTTCGTGCCAAAAAAATCAAGAAGAAGCACATATAATGAAATTTGGTACGCGCAAAAAATGCATACCTATACTTATTGCCTACGGTATACTACGGTAATCCATGGCCTTATACAGTCAGCTCCTGACTGTAGCGTTTGTATTTTTAGACCATGGATTTTAAAAAAATTCATGGTCTATTGTGTTTGTCGGAACGGAAATAAACTATATATATTCTGAATCAGTATCAGTAGCCGAGTCGATTGAGCCATGTCTGTCTGTCCGTCTGTCTGTCTGTCTGTCTGCCTGTCTGTATGAACACCTGGATTTCAGAAACTGTAAGAGCTAGAGTCATCAAATTTTGTGACAACATACTTATACATTGCAGTGTCTCAAAGTTTTTTTAAAATTTGGACACGCCCCTTCCCGCCTCTATAAATCAGTAATAACTATTTAAAAACTACAATATTAGCTCAACAACCAAAGTTGTATATCTTACATGTCAAATACCTTGCCACGGGCGTTATGTGAAACTTTCATTTAAATCGGACTATAAATAAGTGACATATAATACGAATTAAACTCACTTTGAACATATATACTTAAGCATACCTAATTTACGCAAGCATACCGAAGTTCAAATCTAGCGTCAGACACACAGCATTTTATTAAACTTTTTATTTGCATTGTATGGTAACAGAATTGGCCATGGATTATCATAGTATACCGTAGGCAATAGGTATAGGTATGCATTTCTAGCGCGTACCAAATTTCATTATATGTATGTGCTTCTTCTTCCAAGACGCAATATGCATTCTTAGTTCGTGCCAAAAATCAAGAAGAAGCACATACATATAATGAAATTTGGTACGCGCTAGAAATGCATACGTATACTTATTGCCAACGGTATGAGGAGGCGTGGCAGACCCCACAAAGTATATATATTCTTGCTCAGGATCACTAGCCGAGTTGATTGAGCCATGTCTGTCTGTCTGGATGTCCGGATGTCCGGATGACCAGATGAACACACAGATCTCAGCTATTATAAATGCTAGAGACACCAAATTTGGAATGAAGGTTCCTATGTACTCGGCGCAGATCAAGTTTATTTCAAATGTTAGGTGCCACGCCCACCGCCCCCACAAATCAATAATTTAATTTTTGAACTCAATTTGTAAGCGCTGTATAAAAGATACAACTTTCTGACTTTAACATATACTAAGCTGAATGAAATATCTACGTAGTCTCCAAATTACAATCCGATCGGACAATAATCACAGAAGTTATTTAAGAAAGTATGAGCATAACACCAAGTGCTTCTGTCAGCTAACAAGAGAGGCGGGCGAGCGCGAAGCGCGAGCGCCATCTGTCGGGATTAATTTCAAAGCATGTGCATATGCATATGTGTATGAATTTAACAAATTAAACTACACGGGAACATAGGTCGAAGGGTATCCCACTGTCGCGTTTTGCGCGACTGTTGCTTTTCTTACTGGTTTACTTTGCAAACTTGCAAGTAATTAACTGGCGCCCGAGCAGGGACCGTTACGCGTACGAAACAGCAAAACGTCTTGTAAGTTCGCGGCTGGCAATTACATTTGCCGCAACCGGTTCTAAAACGCGAGTGAAGTGAACGTGCAACTCCGGAAAAAGAAATTTTTTCGTTCGTTCAAATCGACTCCGGCAAATCGAACTTAACTTGTTCATTTGCCCATCGGTGGACTCCAAGGACTGAAGGCAGGGCCACAGACCACCCCTCAACCCTGTACGCATCGCAGGATCCCTAGTAGTCGTAGGAAAAGAGGATGAAATCCGGATCGTCGGAGGGAGGAGCCACATCATATAAGTTACCCATAGTACTGTAAGATTACACAAAACCATTTTCAAGAAAACTAACACTAAACTAAAAACACAAATAGACTCTTTAGCAAACACGGATATTTATATAAAAAACCGTAAAACGATAAATCAAACAAAAAGATCACAAAAGTGATATAACTGATTCCAACTTTACGATTCCCAAGGGACCAGCCTCTGGTTATAAAACAAACAAACTACAAACTCAAACACACACACACAAAACGAATCATCTTTAAGAAAACACAATATCTTACTAACTCCCTTTAAACATAATAAGCTGCATCATTTGCTCCCTTAACTTACCTAAAACTCTACACATTCTTAATCCAGTTTCGCTAAGCGTTTCATGGCTAACGCGAACAATCTGATCAGGCCCTCAATACTAAGTGCAGAAGCTTGTAGACAAAGAATTAGACGACAGGAAGAACAAGAACTTAATAGAAATATGGTCGAAAACATAGACAGAGCTGCATTAGCAGCAACAGTGAGTGAAATTCTAGCACAGCAATTGCCAGGTTTGTTGAGACGTCACAATTCTTCAGAAGAATTTTGCGAACGTAACAGACCAGGTAATTGCCCCAGAACATGCAGGGAACTTAGGAGACTTGGACAGAGTGCCGGATATAGTAAAAACTATCTGAGACTTTCCAGGTGACCCTTCAGAGTTCAGCTCATGGAAGAAGGGAGTAGATCGTATCTTAGAAGCGTACAGTGCTTACCAGGGTACCCCAAAATACTATGGTATCTTACATACCATACGTAATAAGATTGTAGGACACGCAGATATGGCACTAGAATCCTACAATACTCCATTGAACTGGTTAGCGATTTCAAAGTGTCTGACTCTTTATTACGCGGACAAACGTGACATTAACACATTAGAATATTAAATGACGATGCTTATACAGGGTGCTAACCAATCAGTGGAAGAATTCCATCAAACGGTTTATAAACACCTATCACTAATCCTAAACAAGATCGGTTGTATGGGGTTAGGAAGAGAAGCAGAATTGTTAATGACGAAGATGTACAGAGACAAAGCTCTAGACACCTTCGTACGAGGATTACAAGGCGACTTGCCTCGCCTACTGGGAATCAAAGAACCAGTCGACTTACCCTCATGCTACAAACATGGGACAGACAAGACAGTTTAGGAATCAGACGGCAAAACCTTCACCTGCTCCTCGGAGTACTTCATTCATAAATAGACAACCACCAATTCCACCTCCAAGAACTCAATATTACCAAATCGGACAACAACCACCGACTTCTTTACCAAGACAAAATTCAAACAATTTCGGTTACCAGCTTGCACAGCCAGCAGCTGCGCCTCGACCTTTTCAGAATAGGCAATTCCCGCCACAACAGTCAGCGCCACCTAGGCCACAGGCCCCAAAACCACTGCCTCGTCCAGAGCCTATGGATGTAGATCCCAGTGTTCAGACCAGAATGGTAAATTACATGAACAGACATCGCTTCGAACAAGGCAAAAGACCACCTGGTCCAATACCAGATGGGATGAAGCGACAAAGAAACTTTAATATACAGACCACAACGGAAGAAAATGAAACGCGACCCACTGAGACTCCACTGACAATGACGGACTATGAACAAGCTATGGCAGAGTACGAGGACTACAACAACCTTGACGACAACCTGGACGATTACGTAGACCAGATAGACGAAGCCGACGCTGACAATAACTCGTACGATTACTACGATGACGCAGCATTGAATTTTTTAGAATAAAGAATTCCTCTCTTCCATATTTCGTATGCAAGATGAGGAATGGCAAATCTATTAGAATACTTATAGACACCGGTTCAAACAGAAACTATATCCAACCTAAATTCGTTAATAACCCTATTCAAAACAAAGCACCTTTTAATGCTGTCTCAGTAGGCGGCAGCACTGTAGTTACGCACCATAAAGAAGCGAACCTTTTCAACATTCCAGACGTTAAAGTAAAATTTTTCCTGTTGCCCACATTGAAATCTTTCGATGCCATTTTGGGCAACGATAGTTTGAAAGAATTAGGGGCAGAGATAAAAATCAGCAAAAATATTATGATATTAAAAAATACAAACGCTACAGTCAGGAGCTGACTGTATAAGGCCATGGATTATCATAGTATACCGTAGGCAATAGGTATAGGTATGCATTTCTAACGCGTACCATATTTCATTACATGTGATTATTCATAACGAACTAAGAATGCATATTGCGTCTTGTCGTTTTGTCTAATATCTCACAATTTTCGACGACTGCGAGAGATGTTCAGTGGTTGAGTGGACTATGTCCCGGACTCTAAGGCTAAGGCCAATGATATTGAAGCGTGTTCGAGGTTGGATTGCTGCCGCGATCAACATGTGAAATCTTTTGTATTTCATAATTTTTAGGCCATGGATTTTAAAAAAATTCATGGACTATTGTGTTTGTCGGAACGGAAATGTGCGTAACAGGCAGAAGGAGGCATCTCCGACCCCATAAACTATATATATTCTTGCTCAGGATCACAAGCCGAGTCATGTCTGTCTGTCCGTCTGTCTGTCTGTATGAACACCTTGATCTCGGAAACTATAAGAGCTAGAGTCATCAAATTTTGTGACAACATACGTATATATTGCAGTGTCTCAAAGTTTTTTTGAAATTTGGACACGCCCCTTCCCGCCTCAGAAAATCAGTAATAACTATTTAAAAACTGTTTAAAAACTACAATATTAGCTCAACAACCAAAGTTGTATATCTAACATAACAAATACCTTGCCACGGACGTTATGTGAAAATTTCATTTAAATCGGACTATAAATAAGTGAGATATGATACGAATTAAACTCACTTTGAACAAACATACTTAAGCATACCTGATAATTTACGCAAGCATACCGAAGTTCAAATCTAGCGCCAGACACACAGCATTTTATTAAACTTTTTATTTGCATTGTATGGTAACAGAATTGGTTCACAATGCAGCTTTGCCGATGAACCAAGGAGTGAGGCAATAGCCGAATGGTTAGAGTGGCGGACGGCTGCGGGAGAGTGCGTGTGTTCAACTCCCGGTTGAGGCGAGTTCGAAATTTTATTTTTTTTTTAGGCCATGGATTTTAAAAAAATTCATGGTTAGGCCATGGATTTTAAAAAAATTCATGGTCTATTGTGTTTGTCGGAACGGAAATGTGCGTAACAGGCAGAAGGAGGCATCTCCGACCCCATAAACTATATATATTCTTGCTCAGGATCACAAGCCGAGTCGATTGAGCCATGTCTGTCTGTCCGTCTGTCTGTCTGTATGAACACCTGGATCTCGGAAACTATAAGAGCTAGAGTCATCAAATTTTGTGACAACATACGTATATATTGCAGTGTCTCAAAGTTTTTTTGAAATTTGGACACGCCCCTTCCCGCCTCAGAAAATCAGTAATAACTATTTAAAAACTGTTTAAAAACTACAATATTAGCTCAACAACCAAAGTTGTATATCTAACATAACAAATACCTTGCCACGGACGTTATGTGAAAATTTCATTTAAATCGGACTATAAATAAGTGAGATATGATACGAATTAAACTCACTTTGAACAAACATACTTAAGCATACCTGATAATTTACGCAAGCATACCGAAGTTCAAATCTAGCGCCAGACACACAGCATTTTATTAAACTTTTTATTTACATTGTATGGTAACAGAATTGGTTCACAATGCAGCTTTGCCGATGGGCCAAGGAGTGAGGCAATAGCCGAATGGTTAGAGTGGCGGACGGCTGCGGGAGAGTGCGTGTGTTCAACTCCCGGTTGGGGCGAGTTCGAAATTTTATTTTTTTTTTTAGGCCATGGATTTTAAAAAAATTCATGGTTAGGCCATGGATTTAAAAAAATTCATGGTCTATTGTG
Organism: Zaprionus capensis; assembly: GCA_018903675.1. NCBI lineage: Eukaryota > Metazoa > Arthropoda > Insecta > Diptera > Drosophilidae > Zaprionus > Zaprionus capensis. The sequence continues at coordinate 100,443 of JAEIFN010000872.1, read as the reverse complement.
TTTGTCGGAACGGAAATGTGCGTAACAGGCAGAAGGAGGCATCTCCGACCCCATAAACTATATATATTCTTGCTCAGGATCACAAGCCGAGTCGATTGAGCCATGTCTGTCTGTCCGTCTGTCTGTCTGTATGAACACCTGGATCTCGGAAACTATAAGAGCTAGAGTCATCAAATTTTGTGACAACATACGTATATATTGCAGTGTCTCAAAGTTTTTTTGAAATTTGGACACGCCCCTTCCCGCCTCAGAAAATCAGTAATAACTATTTAAAAACTGTTTAAAAACTACAATATTAGCTCAACAACCAAAGTTGTATATCTAACATAACAAATACCTTGCCACGGACGTTATGTGAAAATTTCATTTAAATCGGACTATAAATAAGTGAGATATGATACGAATTAAACTCACTTTGAACAAACATACTTAAGCATACCTGATAATTTACGCAAGCATACCGAAGTTCAAATCTAGCGCCAGACACACAGCATTTTATTAAACTTTTTATTTGCATTGTATGGTAACAGAATTGGTTCACAATGCAGCTTTGCCGATGAGCCAAGGAGTGAGGCAATAGCCGAATGGTTAGAGTGGCGGACGGCTGCGGGAGAGTGCGTGTGTTCAACTCCCGGTTGAGGTGAGTTCGAAATTTTATTTTTTTTTTTATTATTAATTAATTATTTCTTATTTTATTTTTTTTAGGGCATGGATTTTAAAAAAATTCATGGACTATTGTGTTTGTCGGAACGGAAATGTGCGTAACAGGCAGAAGGAGGCATCTCCGACCCCATAAACTATATATATTCTTGCTCAGGATCACAAGCCGAGTCGATTGAGCCATGTCCGTCTGTCCTCTGTCTGTCTGTATGAACACCTGGATCTCGGAAACTATAAGAGCTAGAGTCATGAAATTTTGTGACAACATACGTATATATTGCAGTGTCTCGAAGTTTTTTTGAAATTTGGACACGCCCCTTCCCGCCTCAGAAAATCAGTAATAACTATTTAAAAACTATTTAAAATCTACAATATTAGCTCAACAACCAAAGTTGTATATCTTACATGACAAATACCTTGCCACGGACGTTATGTGAAAATTTCATTTAAATCGCACTATAAATATGTGAGATATGATACGAATTAAACTCACTTTGAACATACATACTTAAGCATACCTAATTTACGCAAGCATACCGAAGTTCAAATCTAGCGTCAGACACACAGCATTTTATTAAACTTTTTATTTGCATTGTATGGTAACAGAATTGGTTCACAATGCAGTTTTGCCGATGGGCCAAGGAGTGAGGCAATAGCCGAATGGTTAGAGTGGCGGACGGCAAATTCAAAAGACTGTGAGAGAGTGCGTGTGTTCAACCCCCGGCGGGTGCGAATTAATTATTTTATTTTATTTTATTAATTATTATTTATTTTGTTTATTTATTTTATTCTTATAAACTAAAAGAAAAGTTACAGTCAAGCGGGCTGTGATATATCCGCTACAAGCAAATTAAATTATTTAATTACATTTAAATAAAATTTGCAATTAGAATGCTAGAAAATAACAGAGATCATGCCCTTGTAAAGTTATGAATGTGCGAGTGGGACGCCTATACATACATGACTGCATATCCACATGTATGTATTGGCGTCCCATTTCAACACACATTGTTTCACGATTGTATATACATACATAAATATGTACAATTAGTTTTGCAGTTGGTGTTGTGTACCGACGAAAGAAAACTAAGTTCTAATTACATATATTGCGTAACTAAAACTTAAAAATCGCCTACCGCCGCCGCCCTTCTTTAATGTTTTTGAGCTTTTGATTTATTTAAAAAAAATTATGAAATACAAAACAATTTCACATGTTGATCGCGGCAGCAATCGAACTTCGAACACGCTCAATATCATTGGCCGCCTTAGAGTCCGGGACATAGTCCACTCAGCTACTGAACATCTCCCGCAGTCGTCGAAAATGGTGAGACATTAGATAAAACGACAAGACGCAATATGCATTCTTAGTTCGTGCCAAAAAAATCAAGAAGAAGCACATGTAATGAAATTTGGTACGCGCTAGAAATGCATACCTACGAGTATACCTATTGCCTACGGTATACTATGATAATCCATGGCCTTATACAGTCAGCTCCTGACTGTAGCGTTTGTATTTTTTTAAATAAATTAAAAGCTGAAAAACATTAAAGAGGGGTGGCGGCGGTAGGCGATTTTTAAGTTTTAGTTACGCAAGATATGTAATTATAACTTAGTTTTCTTTCGTCAGTACACAACAGAAACTGCAAATCTAATTGTACATATGTATGTATATACAATCAATAAAAATAAATTTTTCATTACTTTGTTCATGGAGTAATGATAATTTTATTTTTATTGAAATTTAATTATATAATTTAATTTGATTGACAGTAACTTTTCTTTTGGTTTTTAGAATAAAATAAATAAACAAAATAAAATAAGAAATAATTAAAAAATGAAAATTCGCACCCGCCTCAACCGGGAGTTGAACACACGAACTCTCTCCCAGCCGTCCGCCACTCTAACCACTCGACCATTGCCTCACTCCTTGGCCCATCGGCAAAGCTGCATTGTGAACCAATTCTGTTACCATACAATGCAAATAAAAAGTTTAATAATATGCTGTGTGTCTGACGCTAGATTCGAACTTCGGTATGCTTGCGTAAATTAGGTCTGCTTATGTTCAAAGTGAGTTTAATTCGTATCATATCTCACTTATTTATAGTCCGATTTTAATGAAATTTTCACATAACGCCCGTGGCAAGGTATTTGTCATATAAGATGTACAACTTTGGTTGTTGAGCTAATATTGTAGTTTTTAAATAGTTATTACTGATTTACAGAGGCGGGAAGGGGCGTATCCAAATTTAAAAAAAACTTTGAGACACTGCAATATAAATATAAGTATGTTGTCACAAAATTTGATGACTCTAGCTCTTACAGTTTCTGAGATCCAGGTGTTCATACAGACAGACAGACAGACAGACAGACAGACAGACAGACGGACAGACAGACATGGCTCAATCGACTCGGCTTGTGATCCTGAGCAAGAATATATATAGTTTATGGGGTCGGAGATGCCTCCTTCTGCCTGTTACGCACATTTCCGTTCCGACAAACACAATAGACCATGAATTTTTTTAAAATCCATGGCCTAAAAATATCTCAACCCTTCCGTAATTAACGGTATTCACACGACTGAAAATATAATGGGGAAAATACAGACAATCTACCGAAGTCACTTGAAAGGAATCAAAACTCGATTCACCCAGTCCAGGGTAGAAGACTTGACAGACGAAACTGAACAGGAAGAAAGAATTCTTCAAATACATAGGAGAGCATATCGAAACGCTCTGGAAAATCTAGTCAAGCAATGTAAAGTTTGCAAAGAGGCTAAATTATGACAGACACCCCCCTAATCCGGAACTTCAAGAAACTCCTACCCCGGAATACCCCGGTCACATATTGCACATTGACATCTACTCTACCGAACGACACTTAGTACTCACTGCAATAGACAAGTTTTCAAGTTTTCACGATGATCTGGTTATGATAGAGCAGAACTTGAATAAACTTATTGACAACAATAACCAACAGGTCACTATTAACAAAGCAAGACGTGCATTGCATGCGGACGTGTTTTTAACAGTGCTCCAGTTAAACAATTCCAAAAATCGAAACAGAATAGTGAACCAAACACAAAATCATAAGCGAAAAGACGCTCAGTGCAATGCCTGCACATATAGATTTTCTAACAAATCTATAAGTTATTAATCAACAATTAACTAATTACAAATATAAATAAACTAACCAAAAACAATGAGTGAAAACGAAGCTCGCGCGCATCGTCAACGTCAGCAAGATGAGCGACGGCTCTCTTTGCAACGCAACAACGCTTACTTTTCCGTCGTCTCCGCGGAATTGAACCGCGAGCGGTTAATCACCCCCAACCCGACAGCTGATCGTTCTCTCTTAACACGCGACAGTGAACGCTCTTGCTCCCCGTCGCCGTCGCTACTATCTGTCGGGTCGACGCAATCCGATCGCCCGCGATCGGCAACTCCCAACCCGCCAAACGAACACCTGCTTACAGCGAACGTCAAAGAACGATCTCGCTCTTCGTCTCCCTTACCAACAAAATCTGCTCACACCAAGCAAAGACAACAGAACTTGGCTGTAACAGCAAGCACAAACTCTTCAATTGTCGCGACAACCCCAATAACCAATACAACACCGATGCCGACTGCCCGCTCAACACATACATACACAACGAAAGCTGCGCAGACAGTAAAACAAACTGCAACATACGAAAACGAAAACGCAAAGCCGGCCATACAGACTGGAATGGATTGCTACATCCAAATAAAACGAAAGCTAAGCCCCCAAAAAAATGTAAACAAACCAAAATTCACACGCGCCAACGCCAGCACAACTTTAGGCGAAGTACCGAACAATGCCAACAGGTTTGACATTTTGGCAGATACTATTGAAGACCTGCCCGTTGGAGCTGATGGAAGCGACAAAAATAAGCCAAAGCCACCACCAATATTTGTACGCGAGAAAAGCTCTGGTACATTTGTAAACAACGTAATAAAGCTCATAGGTGACGCAAATTTCCACATAATTCCCTTAGTTAGGGGCAACATTCATGAAACTAAAGTTCAGACCAAGTCTGAACAACACTTTAGAGCCTTAACAAAGTATTTGGACGAAGGAGAAAAAAGCTATTACACATACCAGCTAAAAATCTGCAAGGGTCTGCAAGTCGTACTAAAGGGCATTGAGACTGATGTAACACCAGACGAAATAAAACTGGCGCTACAGGATAAAGGATTTACCGCAAAATCAGTCTTCAACATCTTAAACAAAAATAGACAGCCGCAACCACTCTTCAAGGTGGAACTTGCACCAGAAGCAAAGATGCCGAAAAGAAACGATGTGCATCCAATCTACAAACTCCATTTTTTACTACATCGTAGAATCACCGTAGAAGAACCTCACAAACGTAACAATCTGGTACAATGTATGAACTGCCAAGAATACGGCCATACAAAGGCTTACTGTAAGCTGCGCCCGGTGTGCGTAGTCTGTGGCGAGCTCCACGACAAAGCCAGCTGCAGTGCACCCAAAGAAGACTCAAGCGGAAAAAGGTGTGGCAACTGTGGAGGCAATCACACAGCCAACTACAGAGGCTGCCCAGTATACAAAGATCTCAAAAGCCGCATTAACCAGCGCGTAGCCACTGTACGCTCACATAACGCACCGATCACAAAAATACCCTCCAAAAACAATCCAGAAGTTTTCTTCTCTACCGCAGCCAGATCCTCACTTGGTACAGGATTCGTTACCAAAAACGCGTCATATGCAAGCGCTCTAAGATCAGGTCTAGAGCCCCCAGCCTTCAGTGCGCCATGTTCACAAGCCAAATATGTTGACCTCAATTCGGTACAAGACAAAAAGCCAATAAAACAACAACAAAACAGTTTCGAAGCAATGATATTTACCTTGCAGCAGAGCATGGTGGAGTTTATGGCGTTTATGCGGACAACCATGCAAGATCTAATGCGTAATCAAAACATGTTCATACAATTGCTTGTATCACAACAATCAAAATAATCATCCTCGCTAAGAATCTCTACGTGGAACGCCAACGGCGTTTCACAGCACAAACTTTTCATACTAGAAAAGCACATCGACGTAATGCTATTTTCGGAAACACACCTCACAAACAAATATAACTTCAACATAAGAGGATATATTTTCTACGGAACCAATCACCCTGATGGTAAGGCCCACGGCAAGACCGGGATTTTGATAAGAAGCCGTCTCAAGCACCACTGTCATATTGAGACTGCCAAAAACTATCTACAAGCAACATCATTAAAAATTCATTTGGATAATGGTAACAAGCTTACTTTAGCCGCTGTTTACTGCCCACCTCGTTTCACTTTATCCGAAGACCAATTTATGGAATTCTTCAACTCACTTGGTGAACATTTTATAGCAGCTGGGGACTATAATGCCAAGCACACACACTGGGGGTCTCGACTCGTGAATCCAAAAGGAAAACAGCTCTACAACGCCATTATAAAAGCAAACAACAAGCTCGACCACGTTTCTCCTGGCACACCTACATACTGGCCTACTGACCCCAAAAAACTACCTGATCTAATTGATTTCGCAGTCACCAAAAACATTCCCCGTAATTTGATAAGCGCCGAGTGCCTTTCAGACCTATCATCTGACCACTCGCCCCTCCTAATAAATCTGCTCCGACACCCAGAACCAGCAAACCACTCTTATAAGTTGACTTCAGAAAAAACCAACTGGCTCAAAAACAAAAAATACATAAGCTCACACATTGAGCTTAACCCACCTCTCGAAGCTGAAGCTGACATTGATAGTTTTGTTAACTCACTGGAGTCAATCATCGTTGCTGCAGCTCGTTGCTCAACGCCGCAAACAGTAAGCAAAATTACAAATCACAAAAAGACCAACCTGCAAATCGAACAACTTATTCTCGAAAAACGGCACCTACGGCGAGAATGGCAGTCCTCCAGATCACCGTCGGCAAAACAAAAGTTAAAAGACGCCACACGCAAACTTACAAAAGCTTTAAAGCAAGAAGAAGAGCTTGCCCAACGTACTTATATTGAAAAATACAAACGCTACAGTCAGGAGCTGACTGTATAAGGCCATGGATTATCATAGTATACCGTAGGCAATAGGTATACTCGTAGGTATGCATTTCTAGCGCGTACCAAATTTCATTACATGTGCTTCTTCTTGATTTTTTTGGCACGAACTAAGAATGCATATTGCGTCTTGTCGTTTTATCTAATGTCTCACCATTTTCGACGACTGCGGGAGATGTTCAGTAGCTGAGTGGACTATGTCCCGGACTCTAAGGCGGCCAATGATATTGAGCGTGTTCGAAGTTCGATTGCTGCCGCGATCAACATGTGAAATTGTTTTGTATTTCATAAATTTTTTAAATAAATCAAAAGCTCAAAAACATTAAAGAGGGGCGGCGGCGGTAGGCGATTTTTAAGTTTTAGTTACGCAATATATGTAATTAGAACTTAGTTTTCTTTCGTCGGTACACAACACCAACTGCAAAACTAATTGTACATATTTATGTATGTATATACAATCGTGCAACAATGTGTGTTGAAATGGGACGCCAATACATACATGTGGATATGCAGTCATGTATGTATAGGCGTCCCACTCGCACATTCATAACTTTACAAGGGCATGATCTCTGTTATTTTCTAGCATTCTAATTGCAAATTTTATTTAAATGTAATTAAATAATTTAATTTGCTTGTAGCGGATATATCACAGCCCGCTTGACTGTAACTTTTCTTTTAGTTTATAAGAATAAAATAAATAAACAAAATAAAAAATAATTAATAAAATAAAATAAAATAATTAATTCGCACCCGCCGGGGGTTGAACACACGCACTCTCTCACAGTCTTTTGAATTTGCCGTCCGCCACTCTAACCATTCGGCTATTGCCTCACTCCTTGGCCCATCGGCAAAACTGCATTGTGAACCAATTCTGTTACCATACAATGCAAATAAAAAGTTTAATAAAATGCTGTGTGTCTGACGCTAGATTTGAACTTCGGTATGCTTGCGTAAATTAGGTATGCTTAAGTATGTATGTTCAAAGTGAGTTTAATTCGTATCATATCTCACATATTTATAGTGCGATTTAAATGAAATTTTCACATAACGTCCGTGGCAAGGTATTTGTCATGTAAGATATACAACTTTGGTTGTTGAGCTAATATTGTAGATTTTAAATAGTTTTTAAATAGTTATTACTGATTTTCTGAGGCGGGAAGGGGCGTGTCCAAATTTCAAAAAAACTTTGAGACACTGCAATATATACGTATGTTGTCACAAAATTTCATGACTCTAGCTCTTATAGTGTCCGAGATCCAGGTGTTCATACAGACAGACAGACGGACAGTCGGACAGACAGACATGGATCAATCGACTCGGCTACTGATACAGATTCATAATATATATAGTTTATGGGGTCGGAGATGCCTCCTTCTGCCTGTTACGCACATTTCCGTTCCGACAAACACAATAGTCCATGAATTTTTTTAAAATCCATGGCCTAAAAAAAATAAAATAAGAAATAATTAATTAATAATAAAAAATAAAATAAAATTTCGAACTCGCCTCAACCGGGAGTTGAACACACGCACTCTCCCGCAGCCGTCCGCCACTCTAACCATTCGGCTATTGCCTCACTCCTTGGCCCATCGGCAAAGCTGCATTGTGAACCAATTCTGTTACCATACAATGCAAATAAAAAGTTTAATAAAATGCTGTGTGTCTGACGCTAGATTTGAACTTCGGTATGCTTGCGTAAATTATCAAGTATGCTTAAGTATGTTTGTTCAAAGTGAGTTTAATTCGTATCATATCTCACTTATTTATAGTCCGATTTAAATGAAATTTTCACATAACGTCCGTGGCAAGGTATTTGTTATGTTAGATATACAACTTTGGTTGTTGAGCTAATATTGTAGTTTTTAAATAGTTATTACTGATTTATAGAGGCGGGAAGGGGCGTGTCCAAATTTTAAAAAAAACTTTGAGACACTGCAATATATACGTATGTTGTCACAAAATTTGATGACTCTAGCTCTTACAGATTCTGAGATCCAGGTGTTCATACAGACAGACAGACAGACAGACAGACAGACAGACGGACAGACAGACATGGCTCAATCGACTCGGCTACTGATACTGATTCAGAATATATATAGTTTATGGGGTCGGAGATGCCTCCTTCTGCCTGTTACGCACATTTCCGTTCCGACAAACACAATAGACCATGAATTTTTTTAAAATCCATGGCCTAAAAACTAGCAAGTAGTCTCTATCAGATAGTTTGGAGGCGACGGATTGGATAGATGAGAGATGGTCCAGGTAGATAGAAATATCAGATGAGGGAGGAATATAAGAACAGGTAATATAAATTGAAATTTGATACATTGTTATTTTAACACATACAAATTCTAAGAGAGAACTATGGTCTATCGAAATTAGTTCGGAAGGAAGATCAGATTCTACAGCTATCAGAACACCACCTCCAGTTCGTGATAAACGATCACACCTGAAGGTGGTGTACTTATTGGGAAAAATTGAACTGTTATCTACATCAGGTTTTAACCAGGTTTCGTTAAATATTAGTATTTGATGATCAAAAGATACACTATTCATAAACAAATTAGATAGCTTAGAGTTTAGGCCTCTAACGTTTTGATAGGCAAAATGAAGATAGGAAAAATCTACAGGTTTTTTGATGTCCCATTAGAAGAAGAAGAGGCACGAGAAATTGTAGGAAGCGGTACCGCAGCTCTACTTTTTTGTTTAGGAGAAAATTCTTTTACAATTAAGTCTGGCGGCCAGAAGGTTGCGCTGCAGACAGATTGAAACTTGTCTGCAGGAATACTTATTTTGAAAGATGCAATATTTCGCATGTAGTTAAATTTAAATTTTTCTACCACAATACTAGGTACAGAGATTTTTGAATTAATAAATGATTGCACATCTTCAACCGAAGTATCAGGTGCAAGGCGAGAAACGAAAACCTGTTTCTTAGGCTTAACCGCGATAAGCGATTTTACATTTGAAACGTTGGCATCGTTTTCCAAAGATTTTTTACGAATTTTTTTGGAAATAGACGAAACAGGAGAGGTGACGATAAAAAGTGGTGGAGCACTTATAACATCCGGGGAGGCTGGAGGTATGTTAGGAGACGTTGAAGGTGTTAAATAGGCAATAACAGGAGATGTTATGCCTGAAGGAGTTGCCGGTGGAATTTCGGGAGACTCATCAGCACATTCATATGAGTTGAATTGAGTTTCCATATTGGAAAATTCTGATGCGAGATTTGAAAAGGCTGCACGCAACTACTCAAATTTCAATTTCGTCTCCCTAAGCATTTTCGTTAAAGTGAGTTCTTTCACTCGACAAACTTTGCATGTCCATTTTAGGCCAGATTCTCTGTTATTAATATGATCTTTAATGCGTACTGTTAAGCCGATGCATTTGATATGATAGTAGTTATCACACAGCCAGCAGCAAACAAATTACGGCTTAGTATCGGCCTTGCATTTGCAAGGAGTTGCAGAGCACATCAGCATTTTGATAGGAATTAATATGCCTTGAAAATTGTAGGGAACACCAAAAAAATGTTACAGCGATTACGAAAATAAGTTCCAAAAACAAAAAGTTAAAAAGAACAGTTGGAGAGCAAGAAAGCAAGCTAAACAAACACAAGCGAAACTCACAAGAGAGCGTAAAGAAGCGTGAGAGTGAGAGCGCGAGTAAGTGTATGTAGAAAGCAGAAAAATAACAACACTACGGTAGCGAGAGAGCTATTTAGGGTACACACTTAGCACAGCGCAGCACACTCAGAGAGCGATGCAAGCGAGAATGAGCGTGGGAAGGTCAACTCAAAAAAAAAACAAAAAAAAAACAAAAACAAGACGCTTAAGGCGCGCAAGTTATTTTAGATAAAATGTACTTTAAACACAATAAACACTAGTTTACCAGTTACTTATATATCAATTTGTTAGCACAAAGTTATAACACAGTAGTGAATCACAAATTTGAAAATTAATCACCAGAAATTTAGTACAACTTGTTAAATAACAGGAGCAAAAGCTAAACACAGCTGATCACCAAGAAAGTTAATCGCCAATTGGGGGGGAAGAGTTAACAACTAAAACGCTGCAATCTAGAATAATGAACTCCAGTACGCAAGTTACAATCTGCAAGCTCAGCGTCTGCATAATTTCCTGCACGCGCCGAGCTGCCAAGCTGAATTCTAAGAATCTGTTTGGCAACTGCTTCCGCTCCCACCAATGCATGTGATTCCAAAAAGACTGCAACCATTCGACCAACAAGACATCAGCCGATATCGTGGCCTATTGGAAGCAGCGAAGTCGACATCGACCCTCTGCCACCAAGGGCAGCGCAGCTCACAGCCAAGACTCACAGCTTGTTAGGGACAGCTTAGGGTGATCAGTTGTAAATTGGATTTTAAGTAATAAAGTCATTTTATTTTATTTAATTAGTTTATAGTCGACTAAGGTCAGTCGACTGTTTAAAAGTAAGAAAAAACAATTAATTAATAATTTTAAATTTAAAGTAAAATCTTAACTGTGGAGAAAAATTTAAAATGAAGAAAATTTAATTGATTTAAATTTGACTCTGGGATATGAAAGAGCCGATCCAACATTTGTTGGATTGGGGAAAACCCAGAGGATTGGGGAAAACCCAGAAAAACCCAATCAGATCAGGAGAGTTAGTGTTAGTAAGCAAAGCCTAATCAAATAGCGATTGGAATGTTCAAAACATGCAGTTAGTTAAAAAGTACTACTGTTACTAGAAAGAAGATGAGTATGTCCTTAACTAATTATTAGAAAGGTGGGTGAGGATTAGTGATTTTAAGCAAGATACAGAATTATTGTTGTTGTTAGCTACAATGTAATATATGGTAGTTTATTATAGTCCGAACATAATACCCTGAAAGGCTCATGCAGGGCATAATTCGAGCTACAATAGGAAAGTTTTAGAGGAAGATAGTTACGGGTGAATCTACCAGGGACAGAGAAGTGTAGTCGACTAAGCAAGTCGTTACTATCTATGTCCCCTTGTATAAGGTTATTAATGAATACAACACCAAGCATAGTTCTACGATTTGCTAGGGAAGGCAGATTTAGTAACAAAAGTCTACTAGGATAGGAAGGAAGTCTTGAATTTACATCCCAGTTAAGGCCACGCAAGGCAAATATTAAAAAGTTTTTCTGTACGGATTCAATGCGGTCCTTGTGAACTGTGTACTGAGGACTCCAGACACATGATCCGTACTCGAGAATTGGACGAACAAGCGAGGTGAAAAGAGTCTTAGTTAGGTAAGGATCGTCAAACTCCTTAGACCATCTCTTAATAAAGCCGAGCACACCCATAGCTTAATTAACCATTCATGAAATATGTTCGCAAAACTTGAGTTTGCGGTCCAAACGGACACCTAGATCATCAACAAGGGAAATTATTTCCAAGGTACAACCACAAAGAAAGTAAGATACGTACTTTGGACAGGCTCGTGAGAATGTCATCAGCTTGCATTTTGAACTTTTCAGGTTAAGAAGATTTGCACGACACCAAGAATAGAAACAGTCTAAGTCGGATTGAAGGCGAGAATGACAGGAGTCGTCTTTAAATTGAAAACAGAATTCACATCATCAGCATACATGAGAGTACGGGAGTTAAGTATGACCGTTGGGAGGTCATTGATGAAAAGTGTAAAGAGCAGGGGACCTAAATGGCTTCCCTGGGGAACACCAGATGTGGCATAAACGGGGTAAGAAAGATTATTCTTAAAGAGGACTCGTTGAGTTCTGAGTCAAATGCCTTACTGAAATCAGTATAGATGACATCAGTTTGAAGATTTTTCTGAAATCCTTTTACCACAAAGGATGTCAGCTCAAGCAAATTTGTCGTGGTAGAACGAGTTTTCACGAATCCGTGTTGAAAAGGGGATATAACGGATCTGCTAAAGTGTTGCAAGTGAGGAGTTATAACATTCTCGAAGAATTTAGGTATAGCCGATAATTTTTTGAGTAAAGGGATAATGAAAGATTCCTTCCATATGGGAGGAAAGGAGGCGGTGTCTAAGGACAGCGAAAATAATTTGAGCAATGGCTTACATAAGGAGTTGGCACAATATCTAAGTACACAGGCGGGGATACCATCGGGACCTGGTGAAAAGACTGGTTTAACTAAGCTGAGATCCTTAAAAAGTGAACTTTCGTTCAGTAACGGTGTGAAGATGCCATTTGAACTTGGTACACTATATGGATAAGAATGAATGCTGGGCGTAGAAGAAGAATAAGTTGTTTGAAAAAACTTAGCAAACATATCGGCCATGGCCTGATCTGTGTCCGCCACAGCGTTATCAAACGAAAGTTTAGAAGGAAAGACCGCTGACTTACGCTTCATGTTAACAAAACTATAAAACTTTTTAGGATTCTGAAAAAACTGAAACCAACATACATCTGTTCAAATAGTTTTTATAACATTTCGCGTTAAGCACGGTAAAATTTGCCCGAGCAGTTAGGTAGCGGGAAAAGATAAGCGGTCAGTTTTTTTGCTTATATTTCTTGAATAAGCTACTCTTTAAGTTTTTTAAGCGAGACAGCTCTTTTGAAAACCAAGGAGGTTTGCTTGAGCATGTCGGATAGGCTAACGGAACACAGATATCAAACGCAGAGTTTAGGGTGTTATAAAATATATTAGTCGCAACTGACATATCAGTTGATGCATAAAATTCAGACCAATCACAATGTGAAATTAAGGAATTTAAATTTTCAAAGTCTACTTTCTTAAAGCAGCGCACGCGATTACACGGCCTTTCATTTTTATCCACAATACTAATTATTATTATTATTTTGAAGAGGGAGTCTCCCAGCAGAGAAGTGCTAGGCACTGCGACCAGAGAGGTCTTTTGTGCCTGTATTGCTCTCCCTATCTTGACAAAAGCTGTTCTGCTTCCCTAATGAAGCATAACAGGTCTTTCGTCGAGGAATGGACAATGTGCTCGGGAACTGCGATTTCCACGTGCAGATGCTTCCTCCTAACCCAAACCAAGGCTGGACAATCACATAGAATGTGTTTGGTGGTTTCGTCGTCCTCTCTACAGAGCCTGCATTCTGTATCTGAGGACAGACGCATTTTTGCGAGGTGATAGTTCACCACGTGGTGACCACTAAGGTAACCTATAAGGAGATAGAGATCTCTCCTGGAGAGTAGGTTTGTTCTTCGTTTAACCGAGGGATTTGTAAGCTCTTTAGCCTGCCTCATCCCTGGTTGGAAGAACCAATAGCGTTCGGTCAACCTAACCGCCCATGCTTTCACAATGGATGAGATGGTTGACCACCCCACGCCGCAGAAGGGTTCGGGGCCATGCAAAGGGGCTGATGACCCCGCCCTCGCTAGTTCATCCGCTAGCTCATTGCCCTGGAAACCAGAGTGTCCAGGTACCCATAGGAGGGTAACTTTGTTCCTGTTGGAGAGCCTCTGGAGGCAGTTCCAACAGTCAGCCACCATACGCGAACCTACTCTTTTTGAGGAGAGGGCTAGTATGGCCGCTTGGCTATCCGAGAAGATATAAATGTTTGCTCCTCTAATCCCCTTCTCAAGGATAAGACGGCAGCAGAACTCGATGGCATGAACCTCGGATTGAAAGACTGTGGGCCATTTGCCCATAGCAATCGAGGTTTTGGAGTTGGGACCATGTACCCCAGCTCCAACCCCCTGATCAGTCCTTGACCCATCGGTATACCAGTGTATGCCATGAGGGTCACTGATGGGGTTGCCGGCATCCCAGTCCCTTCGGTCTGGGATGAGAGTTTTGAATTTGGCGCCAAAGAAGAGTTCCTTGGTCATAGAATCTGATCTAGAGCAGATCTCTAAGCCAGGAATGTCTTTGATAAGTCTAGCATGCCCCGATTCGGTAGCTAGAAGCCCAGATTGGAGCTTGATGCGAAGAAGGCTCATAGCAGCGGCTTCTTGAATTTGAATGTGCAGCGGTGTCAAATTTAGAATTGACTCCATAGCTGCTGTGGGACAGGTGCGAAGTGCACCCGTTAGAGAGAGGCAAAGCAGCCTATGCAGTTTAGTGCATTTCTTAATGGCGGTGACCTGCGTGACCTTGGGCCACCACACAATAGCGGCGTAGGTGACGATGGGTCTTACCATCATCTCAAATAACCACCGAATGGTGCATGATTTGAGACCCCAGGTCCTACCAAAGAATCTTCTACATGCCCACATGGCATGAGTTGCCTTTGATAGGGTGTTGTTTAGATGGGAATTCCAGTTCAGTCTTTTATCAAGAGTTACCCCTAGATATTTGACTTCGTTGGAGAGTCCCACGGGAGAGCCGCCAATATGCAATTGACCTATGTCAACAGAATAGCGCTTAGTGAAGGGTACGATAATCGCCTTTTGTGGATTGATGCTAAGACCTACATCTTCGCACCATCTACTAACCGTGTTCAGAGCAGATTGCATCAGTTCTGTCACGGTGTTGGCAAAGTTCCCGTTCACTATGAGAGCCAGGTCGTCAGCATAGCCGATTGCTTGCACGCCCTGTTCGGCGAGAATACTCAGTAGCTCATCAACTACTAAGGACCAGAGTAGGGGGGATAGGACCCCTCCCTGGGGACATCCTTTAACCGCACTAATGAAAGCGGTCGTGGAGTCCAAGGTAGATGAAATAGTCCGATGTTTGAGCATAGCATCAATCCATCGGATTATAGGACGGGCGATATTTCTGCGTTCCAGCGCAGCAGAAATAGACCCGTAGCCGGTATTGTCGAAGGCACCCTCTATATCAAGAAAAGAGCACAGAGCAATATTCTTGGATATGAAGGCTCCCTCGATTTTACCAACTAGCTTGTGGAGAGCGACCTCAGTCGATCTTCCGGCTATGTACGCAAACTGCGTGGGATGCAGAGGATGAGTTTTCTGCAGAGAGCACCGAATGTGCAGGTCTACGAGCCTTTCCGCTGTTTTAAGCAGAAAGGAGGTGAGACTGATCGGCCGATATGACTTAGGCTGGTCAGAGGGACGATTCCCTTGTTTAGGAATAAATACCACATTGACTCTCCTCCAAGAGATAGGTATGTATCCCCAAGTGAGACTGGCTCTAAGGAGACCGACCAGCGGATCGAGAGTGTGATCCAGGCTGTTCTGTAGAAGGGCTGGAAATATCTGATCGCCCCCTGGGGCTTTAAAGGGAGCGAAGGAATTTACAGCCCATTTGACCTTTTCAGGGTCGAAGATAGTCCCTGACAGACTGGACCCACGTGAGTCTGGTGACAGGGTGGCGTCATCGTGACTGGATAGATCTGGGTTCGCCACCGAACCTGGGAAGTGGACTTGAAGAAGAAGTTCAAGTGCTTCCCTGCGATCTTTAGTGAAAGAGCCATCCGCTCTTTTGAGTAGCCCTATCCCATTAGACGACCCTTTGGCCAATACTTTGTGGAGCCTCGCTGCCTCTGGCAGCGATTCAATGCTACCACAGTAGCTGCGCCACGTATCGCGCTTAGCACGCCTAATGGTTTTGTTGTAATTAGTGAGAGCGTCCCTATAGACGTCCCAACTGATGCGGTTAGATCTGGCCTTGTTGAAAAGGCTTCTAACCTTCCTTCTTTGAGCAGCCAGTTCGTCATTCCACCAAGGAACTTTTCGGTTGACCTTTAAGGTCTTCCGAACAGAGCTGTCTTCGAAGGATGTGATTAGCACATCTTGAAGCAGGTTGGCAGCAATTTCTATCTCACTGATAGAACTAGGGTTGCTGACCAACGAGTCTGCTTTAAAAGCTACAGAGGCTTTAAATAATGTCCAATTTGTCTTTTTGGGACAGAAGGAGCTCTGGCGGATCTCGACTTGGCCAGGGAGGTCGAACCTGATATGCTGATGGTCCGACAACGTGGCTTCGTCTGTGACCCGCCAGTTGACCAGCGAACTCGCAATAGAGTTGCTGACTAGGGTAAGATCGAGAACCTCTTCCCTAATAGCGTTAATAAAAGTTGGCTTACACCCTATGTTAGCAACATCTAATTGACAACACAATAGATATTCTAAGAGGGACTCACCACGTTTATTTACGTCGCTGCTTCCCCAGATCGTGTGATGCGCATTTGCATCACAGCCGATCACGAGCGGCTTGTTGTGCAAGCGGCAGAACTCCACCAGCCGCTGAACCTCTGTTGGGGGAACGTCATCCACGTCGCCCGGGAAGTAGGCAGAGGCTATCACTACTTCCCGGACACCTTCAGCCGTGGCTACCTCAATAGCCGTTGCCACCAGGTCTCTGTGGATGAAATTAGTTAAAGGGAAGTGTCTCACACTGTTATTTACAACAATAGCGGTGCGAGGGGCACCACCCATACGGTCATATAGTAACTTACATGATCCGCATGATAGTCCACGGATGTGGCCACCGATCAACCATGGCTCCTGGACGAGAGCCAGGTCGATAGCATCCTTACAGGCGATCCTGCACAGGGTGGCAGACGCTCCTCTGGCGTGGTGCAGGTTCGCCTGGAGCACTTTAATGGCGCTCCGCATCCTCCTTCAGGGCTTTTGAGACAAGGCCGCCTGCCTTGCCCCCCCGAGAGTCGTTGCCCCGGATGCCCTTCGGCAGTCTGGAGGAACTACTCGGGGGCGGTCGCCTTGCGACCACGGTCGCCGGAGGTATCCTCGTCGGATGCTTCCGCACTGCGCTGGTGGTTGGTCTGGAAGGGACAAGCGGGCGTCCACTGCCAACCACCGGCCTCGTGCGGCCCGTTGTGGGCTTGGGGGCAGTCACCACAATGACTGGGGGTTTGGGGATGGTGGTGATCGGCGCCACTACGGCTGCGGCGCTGGTAGATGCCACCGGAGCAGCAGCCAATGCTGTCACGCCGGCGGAGGCCACCGTTGCCGCTGCCGGAGGGGCGCTGATAGGGGGGGAATGGTTGGAGAAGGGGAAGGTGGCAGGGCAGGAGAGGGGGAGGCCCTGACGGGGGAGTTCTTTAGGATAAGCTTAACTCTGCCAAAGCGGAATTTAGCATTACCCTTGAGATCCGTCAGGGTCTTATACGACTTCTCGTCGACCATCATCGCGAGATGCGTAGTTTTGCCGTTAAGGCTATGTTGAACCACCCGCCACAGCTCCGTTGAGAAGCGTTCAACATTCTGGAGACCCAAGTACTCCAGAATGGTGGCGGGTGGGAGATCAGCACTATTGGGGAAATAGCCTCTGATGAGGTGAGCTTTCGGGAACTCAGTTTCCTCCAATAGTTTTATGTCAAGGCCGCTGATGGATTTAATGTGTCCAGCAGCGCCCCTGACCCATTCAGCAGTGCTGCTGTCCTCACACACCAGGAGCAGCCACTCGTTTCGGGGTATACAGCCCTCGAAACCTGGACCGACTCCAGATGTGGAGGGCAGCCGCATCGCCTTCAGGATGCTGTCTTGCACCGTAGCCATCTGCTCCGGTGTAAGAGGTTTTGTTGGGTCAGCCGACGTGAAGCCCAATCTCACGCTGCTTGCCACTTGGCTGTATAGTGGCTTTGTGGACTCCACATGAGTCTTTTTGGGCTTCTTTGAAGACCCTTGGGGTTCGGGGAGTGTATCATCCACGCGCGTCCGCTTGGCCTTGGTTTCCGCGGGGGGCGCAGTGGCGATTTCAAGAGCCTCTGCTCTGCTCGAACCCTTCGCGAGTGCAGCTTTGAAGAGCTTCTTCTCGCGGGTCTTCAACTTGACAAAGGCGTTCCCCGAGTCCAGTCGCAGAGTCTGGATTTGGGAGCCTGCTTCCGTTAGGCCTGACCTCTGAGAGGCCACAGAAGCGTCGTCAGCAAAACTGATTAAGTCACACTCAGCTTCTGCGTCAGAGGACATCACCTCGACATTCCGCTGAGTGCCTACACAGTTGGTGGACGAGAATGCAGCACTTTCGAACTCAGTGTCCAAGGGAGTTCGCGGCCTATCCGGGTCCCCTGTACTACCAGGGCCAAGACCCGTAGTATTGGGGGTGGAAGCCAGCAGCCCAACAGCTGCAGTGCTGATATTGGGATCGGCCGTGAAGGCCTCCCCCTGGGTTGATGCTGTCGAAGTCGCATCAGACTTATCTAAATTTTTTGATGATTCCATTTATTTTGGTCCCACGAGTAAGCGGGAAGGGAAGGTCACCCACGGCATAGCCCGTGTACCGTGGGAAGTCTGAATAAAACTGGAGGGCGACAGGTATCCAGAGTCCGCATACTAGAGACCGGGCTCCCCCCCGGCCATGCATCCATTAGCGTATGCTGTTCCGCCTTGGATTGGGGTGATTTATAGATTCACGATCTTCGCCCGACTACAATTAGTCAGCACCCCTAGCAGAGACATGACCGTACTAGGGGTCTGCTTCCAGCCGCCCTCACGTGGAGAGTATAGCCGCACTTCCGTCAGTAGGAGTAAGGACGGCACGTACCACAGCCAAAGCTATGGTTAAATTTTGTTCCCCTTACTTTCTCTGACGGCTGACGGCCTACGCTCCATTTACAAAACTAATAAAACTTTTAGATAAAAAAGTAAACCCGAGCAGTTATCGATGAATTTTTATCTTATATTTCTTGAAAAGCTACTCTTTAAGTTTTTAAGCGAGACTTTTGTTTAAATTAACATGTCGGATGATAACGGATACAAGATATCAAAAGAGATTTAGGGTGTTATAAAATATATTAGTCAACTGACATATCAGTGATCAAAAAATTCAGACCAATCACAATGTAAATTAAACAATTTAAATTTTCAAAATCTGCTTTCTAAAGCAGCGCACGCGATACACGCCTTTCATTTTATCCACAATACTAATACCCAAGTCGAAATTCACTTCGAAAGTGGGATGATAAGGATCTTCCGAAAGGGGTTGTACCCTGTCTACAATCACCTTGGAAGGATCAGAGGTGAAACATAAGTCAAGCAATCTGTTGAGAGAGTTTTTGACATGATTGACCTGCGACAAAGACATGTCAAACAAACCGTCAAAAGGAAGTTTCCTTCAGCACTAGATGTCCAATTACATTCTGGGATATTAAAGTCACCCAGGACTATGAAGTGATCTCTGTCTGATAACAGGTTAAAAATAGTCTTAATTGCAGACAAGTTTTGCAAGTAGACTGATAATTCCGATGACGGCGGAATATAGGAGCAGGTTATATACATGAAAAAACCGGGAAAGTGTAGTTTTACACAAATTAGTTCAATGTCAAATTGAAACTCCGGTTGTAAAAGGTCCGACTCAATGTTGGAGTCTACTACAATTAGAACTCCACCACCTCGTCGGTCAGGTCGATCAAGCCTGTATGTTGTATACCTATCTGGAAAGACTTCAGAGCTTAGGATCTCTGGTTTTAACCAGGTTTCGGTAAAAGCAATAATTTGGGAAGAAAAGGCAAGACTATTAAGATAAAGACTAGAGATTTTACTACAGAGACCTCTAACATTTTGATAGGAAAGAATTAAAGAAGAAAGTTTTTTTGTAAGATACCTGACATTTTCGGAGGCATGAAGAAAAGAAAAGTTCAGTTTTTTGAAGACTTTGAATTGTTTGCAATTTTTGGCGATGTAACGGCCAACGTGGGAAGATTAACGGCAGTTCGGCTTTTTAGGCCATGGATTTTAAAAAAATTCATGGTCTATTGTGTTTGTCGGAACGGAAATGTGCGTAACAGGCAGAAAGAGGCATCTCCGACCCCATAAACTTTATATATTCTGAATCAGTATCAGTAGCCGAGTCGATTGAGCCATGTCTGTCTGTCCGTCTGTCTGTCTGTATGAACACCTGGATCTCGGAAACTATAAGAGCTAGAGTCATCAAATTTTGTAACAACATACGTATATATTGCAGTGTTTCAAATTTTTTTTGAAATTTGGACACGCCCCTTCCCGCCTCAGAAAATCAGTAATAACTATTTAAAAACTATTTAAAATCTACAATATTAGCTCAACAACCAAAGTTGTATATCTTACATGAAATTATATTACATGAAAATACCTTGCCACGGACGTTATGTGAAAATTTCATTTAAATCGGACTATAAATAAGTGAGATTTGATACGAATTACACTCACTTTGAACATAAATACTTAAGCATACCTAATTTACGCAAGCATACCGAAGTTCAAATCTAGCGTCAGACACACAGCATTTTATTAAACTTTTTATTTGCATTGTATGGTAACAGAATTGGTTCACAATGCAGTTTGCCGATGGGCCAAGGAGTGAGGCAATAGCCGAATGGTTAGAGTGGCGGACGGCAAATTCAAAAGACTGTGAGAGAGTGCGTGTGTTCAAGCCCCGGCGGGTGCGAATATTCATTTATTAGTTATTTTTTATTTTGTTTATTTATTTTATTCTAATAAACTAAAAGAAAAGTTACAGTCAAGCGGGCTGTGATATATCCGCTACAAGCAAATTAAATTATTTAATTACATTTAAATAAAATTTGCAATTAGAATGCTAGAAAATAACAGAGATCATGCCCTTGTAAAGTTATGAATGTGCGAGTGGGACGCCTATACATACATGACTGCATATCCACATGTATGTATTGGCGTCCCACTTCAACACACATTGTTGCACGATTGTATATACATACATAAATATGTACAATTAGTTTTGCAGTTGGTGTTGTGTACCGACGAAAGAAAACTAAGTTATAATTACATATATTGCGTAACTAAAACTTAAAAATCGCCTACCGCCGCCACCCCTCTTTAATGTTTTTGAGCTTTTAATTTATTTAAAAAAAATTATGAAATACAAAAGAATTTCACATGTTGATCGCGGCAACAAACACGCCGCTCAATATCATTGGCCGCCTTAGAGTCCGGGACATAGTCCACTCAGCCACTGAACATCTCTCGCAGCCGTCGAAAATGACATTAGACAAAACGACAAGACGCAATATGCATTCTTAGTTCGTGCCAAAAAAATCAAAAAGAAGCACATATAATGAAATTTGGTACGCGCTAGAAATGCATATCTATACTTATTGCCTACGGTATACTATGGTAACACAACCCCACAAAAAAAAAAGTTTGTCATGATCTGGGTATGCGGCATATGCAGTTATATGTATTTTGGGTCGCTGAATCCGAATCCGGGGTCAGAAATTCCCCATCACGTCTGGATTTCGACCTAACCTCAAAAAACTGAAAAACCTTTGGATATCTCCCAAAAGATATAGAATCGTGATCTGGACATGCGATATATGTTATAACATGTATTTTGTCCTTCTAAGTCCGAATCCGAAGACAAAATTTACATAGCACCTCTGAGTTTCGACTTAACCTCAAAAAACATGAAAAATTTTTAAAGTCTCAAAAAATAATGGGGGGTCATGATCGGGTCATGCGATATAAGTTTCTATATCTTTTTGGACCTTCCGAATCCGAATCCGAAAAAAACCAACATTTTTATTTTTTTTAACATTAGATTAGGGTGTATTTAAATTTAATATAAAAAAAGCTTTTTTGTTGGTATACCCCCTTTTGAGCATTATTTTATCTGTATTCGCAATAGATTCATATGAGTAATGAATTTTTGCTTCAAAACTGTATTTTAACTAATAAAAAACATAAATTAAATACGTGATTATACATATTTGCATAAATGCCAAAATAAATTATCAAAACATTTCAAAATTTTTTTAGGTTAGGTTGAAATTCAGACGTTACTGGCTGGTTTTGATATTCGATTCGGATTCGGAAGGTCTATAAACATATAGAAACTTATATCGCATGACCCGATCATGACCCCCCATTATTTTTTGTGACTTTAAAAATTTTTCATGTTTTTTGAGGTTAAGTCGAAACTCCGACGTGCTATTTAAATTTTGACTTCGGATTCGGATTTAGAAGGACAAAATACATGTTAAAACATATATCGCATGTCCAGATCACGATTCTATATCTTTTGGGAGATATCCAAATGTTTTTCAGTTTTTGAAGTTAGGTCGAAATCCAGACGTGATGGGGAATTTCTGACCCCGGATTCGGATTCAGCGACCCAAAATACATATAACTGCATATGCCGCATACCCAGATCATGACATACTTTTTTTTTGTGGGGTTGTGTAATCCATGGCCTTATACAGTCAGCTCCTGACTGTAGCGTTTGTATTTTTTGTTTAGGAGTAAACTCCTTAACAATAAGGTCCGGCGGCCAAAAGGAAGTAGAGCAAACGTCTTTAAACTGTTCTGCTGGGAGACTAATTTTGAAAGAAGAAATGTCGCGCTTCAATTTAAAGTTGAATTTTTCAACTGTGAAGTCATTTAAAAGCAGCTTTGCGAGGATGTACGATTGTACATCCTCTGTGGTAGTGTCCGGTGCCAAACGAGATATAAACAATAATTTTTTGGGCTTAATCGCAATCAGAGGTTTTATACTCTGTGCCTTTGTAGCAGGCATTATTGCGGGAACATTTCCCTTTATGTTCTTGTCATTGCTCGTAATGGGAGTAGGCACAAGAGGAGGAGCAAGAGGTTTGGGTGCGGTAACTTTGCTGCTAGGTTTGTTTTTTTTGTGCCGTTAGAAGAGCAAGACGGTATACTGGAGAGTAGGCTTAGAAGATCAGGAGAAGAAGCCTGAGAAGAAGGTAGGTTGGTGACCTTTGAATTCGTAGGGACCGAAACTACAGGAACACTCAAAGGTTTGCTAGAAACCTTAAAGGCGTTAAAATTGGCCTCCATCTCCAGAAATTCAGATTGGAGATTAGAGAAAGCTGAGCGTATCTTATAAAACCCCATTTTGGTTCTTCTATGGATTTTCCGTAACTCGGATTCAGCCATACGACACATTTCACACGACCATTTGAGACCAGTATTGGCTTGGACGGCGTCCATAACCCGCACAGTTAGGCCACAGCATTTTAAGTGACAAAAATTATCACAGAGCCAACAACCAATGTGATCCGCCGTAGGATCAGAAGAGCATAAGCATAAGCAAGAAACAGTTACAGCGCCGAACCAGGCAAGCAAGCAAGTACGACAATAAAACTGCAAAACTAGCGAGCACAACGAAGTAAACAAAACAACAACAGCTGTGGCGTTTACTTACAACAACAGCACTACACAGCTTACTCAGAGAGAAATATAATTTCGGGAGAGCGGGGGAGCGTGGGAGTGTTAATCAAAACAGAAACCGAAAACTTGACGCCAAAGACGCGCAAGTGAAAAATTTACGATTAGTTTAAGAATTGACTAATAAAAGAATTAGTGTGTGACTTCTACGGTTGTACTTACAAGGTTAGCACTAATAGAATACCGCACTAATAATTACACCACTTAGGGAAATGAAATCGCAAGAATTATTAAAATCACAGGGAGCAAAAGCTAAACACGTCTGACCACCAAGATAGCTAGAATGTATGTGTGTTCTTAATTGAACATTAAAATCTTCTATTTTTTACTTTGCAAACTTGCAAGTAATTAACTTACATATTTATGTATGTACATATGTATATACAATCGTGCAATAATGTGTGTTGAAGTGGGACGCCAATACATACATGTGGATATGCAGACATGTATGTATGGCCGTCCCACTCGCACATTCATAACTTTACAAGGGCTTATGATCTATCTCTGGTATTTTCTAGCATTCTAATTGTAAAATATTGAGAGCAACACAAAATAGGAAACATCCAATTGGAATCTTACTGAACTTGCAAAGTCATAACAGACAAAATAACGAAAGAGTGACGGCATTGAAGAACGCATTAGTTCGTGTTTTTTTGATGCGTGCTGAATAATATAAAAATACTTAACTTTATTTATAAATATTAAATTTATATTATTTATAGGTATAAATTTGATTGTCTTTCATATGAAAACAAAGTAATGAAAATTTTTTTTTATTTTTATTGAAATTTAATTAAATAATTTAATTTGATTGACTGTAACTTTTCTTTTGGTTTCTAGAATAACATAAATAAACAAAATAAAATAATAAATAATTAATAAATGAAAATTCGCACCCGCCTCAACTGGGAGTTGAACACACGAACTCTCTCCCAGCCGTCCGCCACTCTAACCACTCGGCCATTGCCTCACTCCTTGGCCCATCGGCAAAGCTGCATTGTGAACCAATTCTGTTACCATACAATGCAAATAAAAAGTTTAATAAAATGCTGTGTGTCTGACGCTAGATTTGAACTTCGGTATGCTTGCGTAAATTAGGTATGCTTAAGTATATATGTTCAAAGTGAGTTTAATTCGTATTATATGTCACTTATTTATAGTCCGATTTAAATGAAATTTTCACATAACACCCGTGGCAAGGTATTTGACATGTAAGATATACAACTTTGGTTGTTGAGCTAATATTGTGATTTTTAAATAGTTATTACTGATTTATAGAGGCGGGAAGGGGCGTGTCCAAGTTTTAGAAAAACTTTGAGACACTGCAATATATACGTATGTTGTCACAAAATTTGATGACTCTAGCTCTTACAGTTTCTGAGATCCAGGTGTTCATACAGACAGACAGACAGACAGACGGACAGACAGACATGGCTCAATCGACTCGGCTACTGATACTGATTCAGAATATATATAGTTTATGGGGTCGGAGATGCCTCCTTCTGCCTGTTACGCACATTTCCGTTCCGACAAACACAATAGACCATGAATTTTTTTAAAATCCATGGCCTAAAAATTGAAAAAAAAATACAAACGCTACAGTCAGGAGCTGACTGTATAAGGCCATGGATTATCATAGTATACTGTAGGCAATAGGTATAGGTATGCATTTCTAGCGCGTACCAAACTTCATTACATGTGCTTCTTCTTGATTTTTTTGGCACAAACTAAGAATGCATATTGCGTCTTGTCGTTTTGTCTAATGTCTCACCATTTTCGACAACTGCGATAGATGTTCAGTGGCTGAGTGGACTATGTTTCGGACTCTAAGACCACTGATATTGTTGAGCGTGTTCGAGGTTCGATTGCTGCCGCGATCAAAATGTGAAATTCTTTTGTATTTCATAATTTTTTTAAAATAAATTAAAAGCTCAAAAACATTAAAGTGGGTCGGCGGCGGTAGGCGATTTTTAAGTTTTAGTTACGCAATATATGTAATTAGAACTTAGTTTTCTTTCGTCGGTACACAACAGCAACTGCAAATCTAATTGTACATATGGATGTATATACAATCGTGCAATAATGTATGTTGAAGTGGGACGCCAATACATACATGTGGATATGCAGACATGTACATATGTATGGGCGTCCCACTCGCACATTCATAACTTTACAAGGGCTAATGATCTTTGTTATTTTCTAGCAATTGCAAATAATTGCAAAATATTGAGAGCAAAACAAAATAAGAATCATCCAATTGGAATCTTACTGAACTTGCAAAGTCATAACAGACAAAATACGGAAAGAGTGACGGCATTGAAGAACGCATTAGTTCGCGTTTTTTTGATGCGTGCTGAATAATATCACTAAGCATCGAACATATAGAGTACTCAAACAGCGGAATCTACTCATTTGATGCAATGCAGAGACTGGGACCCCTGAACACGAAGTGTTTCAAGAGTGAGCGATCGGATTTCTTCGTTAGAAACCGCGAGAAGCGCACATTGGCATCAAGTCAGTCGCACAACGACAGCGGAACGATGAGCACGGGTCTATTTCTTTGCTCTAGCCATCGTTTCAATGTATGTGTTCTATGTATGCACATGCACGCAAGTAAATGTATGCGTTGCATGTGAAGTTTGGCAATAGGCAATTGCTTCGGCCAGCGCGCTGGCAGCCTGAAGTCAATTTTCTGTTTCGGCGTTGAGAGCCTAGAGACTGAAATACAGTGTTACCATACAATGCAAATAAAAAGTTTAATAAAATGCTGTGTGTCTGACGCTAGATTTGAACTTCGGTATGCTTGCGTAAATTAGGTATGCTTAAGTATATATGTATGTTCAAAGTGAGTTTAATTCGTATTATATCTCACTTATTTATAGTCCGATTTAAATGAAATTTTCACATAACGCCTGTGGCAAGGTATTTGACATGTAAGATATTACTGATTTATAGAGGCGGGAAGGGGCGTGTCCAAATTTTAAAAAAACTTTGAGACACTGCAATACACTGTTGGCACAAAATTTGATGACTCTAGCTCTTACAGTTTCTGAGATCCAGGTGTTCATACAGACAGACAGACGGACAGACATGGCTCAATCGACTCGGCTACTGATACTGATTCAGAATATATATAGTTTATGGGGTCGGAGATGCCTCCTTCTGCCTGTTACGCACATTTCCGTTCCGACAAACACAATAAACCATGAATTATTTTAAAATCCATGGCCTAAAAACGAGAGCAACAGTCGCGCAAAACGCGACAGTGGGATACCCTTCTACCTATGTTCCCGTGTAGTTTAATTTGTTAAATTCATACACATATGCATATGCATATGCTTTGAAATTAATCCCGACAGATGGCGCTCGCGCTCGCCCGCCTCCCTTGTTAGCTGGCAGAAGCACTTGGTTTTATGCTCATACTTTCTTAAATAACTTCTGTGATTATTTTCCGATCGGATTGTAATTTGGAGACTACGTAGATATTTCATTCAGCTTAGTATATGTTAAAGTCAGAAATGTATCTTTTATACAGCGCTTACAAATTGAGTTCAAAAATTAAATTATTGATTTGTGGGGGCGGTGGGCGTGGCACCTAACATTTGAAATAAACTTGATCTGCGCCGAGTACATAGGAACCTTCATTCCAAATTTGGTGTCTCTAGCTCTTATAATAGCTGAGATCTGTGTGTTCATCTGGACATCCAGACAGACAGACATGGCTCAATCGACTCGGCTAGTGATCCTGAGCAAGAATATATATACTTTGTGGGCTCTGCCACGCCTCCTTCTGCCTGTTATGTACCTACATTTGCACAAAGTTAGTATACCCTTTTTTGACCATTTTTAATGGTCGAAGGGTATAATTACCTTTATAATTTCAGAGCATATACAATTTTTCAAATCATTTCAAAACTTTTGCGCCTCTTTTAATGGCGTCGCTTTTTATCACAATGTGGCCAATGTGGCCAACATATGTTGCTCACACAACTATCGAGAACTTAAAACTTCATAGAAGAATGACGGGTATATCAACTTTCAATGCAAGAACAAGTAATGGCACGCCTTGTAAATCAAACAAATTTTAGAATTAAGTTGAATACATAGTTGAAAACTTTTATGTTTTAAAATATTATGTCTAAGTTTGAGTTGCATTGATAAGTTAAGTTAATTCTAAAATCAAATCAAAATGTTTTCGACCGATTGTTCCTATGGCAGCTATACGTTATTATGATCTGATTTGTGTATCCATATAATATTATATATTTATATAGAATGAGCGGCACGCGGTAGTGGGTTACCCTTCGACCGATGTTTCGATCTAGTTTCATTTTTTAAATTCATACAGATATTCATCCGGTTCTTTCCGATTTATTTACTGTGTGCAGCAATAAGAAGCATGTGTGCCAACTTTCGTCAAAATAGTTCTAAAACTGAGAGACTAGTTTGCGATGCAACAGACAGATGGACAGCCAGACATGGCTAAATAGACTCAAAGGTGATGCTGATTCAGAATATATATACTTATAGGTTACACCTTCGTCATGCCAAATATATCCAATATATCAAAATCAAAATACGACCTGTGTATATTGGTTAACAGACAGCTACACAATATCGCATTCCAATCCAGTCCGCTTCCGATTTATTGACAGCGTGGAGCTATAGCAACAACATCAAAATGACAATAGTTTAAGTTTTAAGTTAAAGTATTAATGCTAAATATCTCCATATCCAGTGACAGGTCTATATAAATAACTACGAACCGCATTTTTTTCTGAAACTAGTAATTTACCAGTCTCTCAATTTCAGAATTCCATCAGGCACAATCTTTCATTGCATCATTGTTTCCGAAATCGGAAACGTGAAGAGAAAGGAAACGGAGGATACTGGGAATTGGGAATGGACCCAAAAAAATGTCAAAGAAAGTGAATACGCAACCGTAAAACGAGCCAACGCAAGTTGGATTCCACAAAAAAACTGGCAAAAGTTAGTTCTGAGAGAAATACTCTACAAATTCTTTATAGAAAGCACTCTGATCTGAACCAGGCTGACGATAAAGAGTTCTTCAAAGCAAATGAAAACCACGCCTCAACTATATATACATATATATGGCATAAACACCCCTAACGGGGTACAGCCTGATGCACGATTTGCCTCCACGCTCCTCTGTCCTGTGCGCGACTCCGCCAGTTGGTGATCCCAAGCGTCGCCAGAATTGCGTCCATCTGGTCACTCCAACGTGCGCGTGGTCTTCCTCTCCTACGTTGTCCGCCAACTACCGCATCGAAAACGGATCGAGCTGGAGTTGTTCCTTCCATACGGGCTATGTGGCCAAGCCAGCGAAGTCGCTGAATATTAATTCGCTTGACTATGTCCACATCGCCATATAGCTCATACAGCTCGGCTCGTCGTTCCACCTGATATGGTAGGTTCCGCCAACGCAAACAGGTCCGAAGATCTTGCGAAGAATTTTTCTCTCGAAGACACCAAGAGCAGCTGCATCTGACTGTGTCACCGTCCAGGCTTCCGCACCATATAGAAGCACTGGGATGATGAGTGCCTTGTAAAGGGTTAGCTCAGCCTTTCGAGAGAGAGCTCTGCTGTTCATTTGCCTACTGAGCCCAAAGTAACTTCTGTTGGCAAGTGTGATCCTCCGCTTGATCTCCAGGCTGACATCGTTGTTGCTGGTCACTGCAGTTCCTAGATAGACAAAGTCCTTGACCGACTCAAAGTCATAGTCTCCAGCAGTAAGATGAGAGTCAAGACGCCGCATCTCTCGGTTACTGCACACCATAAACATTGTTTTGCCCATATTCACTGCAAGACCAACTCTAGCCGATTCTCTTTCCATAGCTCCAAAAGCCGCCGTCACATCACGCTTGGTACGACCAATGATGTCAATATCATCAGAGTAACCAAGGAGCTGGACACATTTATGTCCCAGTATTGTGCCCCCTCGATGCACTCCAGCTTTCCTTATGACACTCTCCATTAGCAGGTTGAAGAGCACACAAGATAGCGAGTCGCCTTGTCTGAGACCCCGCCTGGTACTGAAGGTTTCGGACTGGTCATTTCCTACCTTGACAGAGCTGATGCTGTTGCTCAATCTCATACTACAAAGCCGTACTAGCTTTGCAGGAATACCAAGCTCAGACATGGTGGCGTACAGACGTCCTCGCCGTGGACTATCAAAAGCAGCTTTAAAATCGACAAACAGGTGGTAGGTGTCGATTTGGTTCTCATACGCTTTCTCCATAATCTGGCGTAGTGTGAAGATCTGGTCGACTGTGGACCGACCAGGGCGAAAGCCGCATTGATACGGTCCGATCAATGCTTCAGCATATGGCTTAAGTCGCTCACACATTACGCCCGTGAGAACTTTGTATGCGATGGGAAGAAGACTGATGCCACGATAATTGGTGCGTTGTGTTGCATCACCCTTCTTCAGAATGGGGCAGATCATACTCAGATTCCAATCATTGGGCATGCTTTCCGCTAACCATACGTTGCAAATGAGCTGGTGCATGCTCCTTACCAACCCATGGCCTCCAGCCTTAGACAGTTCAGCCGGTAGTCCGTCCGCTCCCGCGGCTTTATTGTTTTTAAGTCGTTTTATGGCGACTTCGACTTCCGTATGGCTAGGGATGGGAACTTCAACACCATCCTCTCTGATTGGGGTTAGTAGATCTCCTTCATCAGGCTCTTGGTTGTCTCCAGCCAAAAGGCTTTCAAAGTGATCCCTCCATAACCTCAGTACTGTCTCTGCATCTGTGACAAGATTTCCATCATCCCTCCTGCAGGCAAGCGATCCAGACTTATACCCTTGAGTCATGCGTTTGACCCTCCAATAAAAGTCGCGGGCATCATTCCTGCTCCTGCTATTCTCCAACTTCTCACACTCAAGCCTTTCCATCTCCTGCTTCTTCCTCCTGAAAAGGCGCTTCTCATTTCTTCTCCGCGTCCTATAAATATCCACCACTGCTCGTGTGGCTCCTGCTTGCAGCGTCCGCCTGTATGCAGCGTTCTTTGCAGCAGTCGCTTCCCGACACTCCTGATCATACCATGAATTCCGTTTTGGGGGACGTTGGAATCCAAGGATTTCCACAGCAAAAGTATTAATGGCGGTAGATATGCACGTCCACATATCTGACGTATTTATAGGCGTTGGAGGGTGCTGGCCAACTCGGCCTGAGAGTCGAGCGGAGAAGGCATCCCTGTGCTGTTGTGATTGCAGCTTTTCGATGTCAAGCTTTCTTGGCATATCTTGACGTGAGATTTTCGCGACACACAACCGTGCGCGAACCTTGGCTGCGACAAGGTAGTGGTCAGAGTCGATGTTAGGACCCCGGCACGATCTCACGTCAAGTATGGTAGACGCATGCCTTGCATCGATCACAACATGATCAATCTGGTTGCAAGTCAGACGATCAGGTGACAGCCAGGTTGCTTTGTGGATGTTGAGATGACGCCTCAACTATACTGGATATTAAAACGGATCTGGGTGTGACGTTTTCAAATGTAGTATGCGCGCCAACGAACATCAATTTTTGCCATCCATCCGAGTTATTGCATCCCCTACAGCAACAGTTTGAGCTGGGCACCATTATAATTAGCACAACGGGAATCATCGATGAGTCCACCTGCGTAAACAGTATCATTACTAACAAATTCAACTGTACCAATATGGTCAGATCTCCAATCTCATCTCATCAATATCGTTAAATCTAATAGTTTTCATTATATTTTTTTCAGATCTATAGTGATGATGAGATACCGGTGTCTAGCGAAAATATAATCATATCGTCGCATATGTCAACGTTTGGCTCAGTGGATACGAGTAGTGAGCCAACAAGTCCTCTGGCTCCTGTCACTTTCAACCCTGAGATCCCACGCAGCGTAACCATAAATTGCAACTATTCCAATTATCGCTCCTACATGGATATGGCCGATGATCCATTTAATTATTTGCATAGTACGGAAATAAATCACAGTGAGAATATTTTGGATAACCTATTTGATGTCTGTGTTAGTGACTATTGAAGTTTATTGAAATTATTTAATTTAAGTTCGCAATAAATTACAATAAATTTAAATTGCAATTTTTTTCACTCACAAACATTTTTTTTATCTTATATTACCATTCGACCAGTAAAAGTAGTCAAAAACGACTTACTAAATGTGTAAAATAATTAGAGAATATATACTCTTAAAATTATCGAAGATGTACTATTCTGTATATTTAATTTCTGAAATGAATTTAAAGTTAATAAAAGGTTTACAAATTGAATAATTTGTGGAATCGTACAAATTATATTACAAGTAGTTATCTCTATTTTATAATAATTAATTTCGTAAAATTATAGAATTATGTGAATACTTAATACAATATATATCACATGTTCTAAAATACTAAATGTTATAGTTTTATTAAAACGAGGGATCGATAATGCAAAACATTTGTGTTCCACAAGATCTTTAAAAGAATATTTCGAAAGTTTATCAGGTAGTATACAACGTGATAAACTGTTGAGAAAAAAATCGCCACGCACTATAGTTCTGCTTCATTCGAATTGTGTATATATATATACATATACTATTGTATGTACTAAATTTTAGATATTATATTGAAATAAATTATTATTATTATATTAAAAACTATCATTACATCATAATATTTAATTTAAGTGCAAGCCACTTTGAACTCATATAGTTTCCCATGGGCCAATTGCCTTCTAGCAGACTCTTTAGATTGTTCATTTTTCTGTACAAGTCAGTCGTTATAATATATATAGAATATTTCTATTGTTTTCAATGAAGTGCAACTACGTGGTTAAATACACATATCTTCCAAATTATGTATACAACTAGATGCGTTGAATTGTTATCTTATAATTTGTTATATTTTATCTAATTCACATTTAATCTATTTTAAATGCATATCAACAAATAAGAAAATATTACATTTAACACAGTTTTTTTTTGTGAAAAATGTATTCAATTAATTTTCTTTAAAGAAATTTAAACTAAAATATCTTATCGAATTTCGAGGTTTTCTCCTACTCAGTTTTTAAGGAATTAATAATAATGAAATGAATAACGAGAATACCTGATACAAATTAAACAAAGTTGAATAAACCGAGAATCGAATAGGTATATTGATTGTAAAAACTATAAACATAAGTCTTAATTATCAGTACAGCAATTTTTACACATTCCCATTCTTGTCAGCAGTGTGAATTCTCTGAGCCGTCGAGGGTATATGCAACATTATCAAGCTTTTGCGCTAAATGCATTTTCTTACAATTGGGATCCATTTCCAGAGCAACCATGATCTAAAATATCACGATAATACAATATTAATTATATAAATTTAAATTATATACATTTATATATATTAAATGTACACAATTGCAAACAAATTGGCACAATTATAATAATCTTATATATAACCAGTAAGAAAAGCAACAGTCGCGCAGCACGCGACAGTGGGATACCCTTCGACCTATGTTCCCGTGTAGTTTAATTTGTTAAATTTATACACATATGCATATGCACATGCTTTATAATTATTTCCAACAGATGGCGCTCGTGTTTTGCGTTCCCACGCCTCCCTTGTTAGCTGACGCAAGCACTTGGTTTTATGCTAATACTTTCTTAAATAACTTCTCTGTTTATTGTCCGATCGGATTGTAATTTGGTGAATACGTAGATATTTTAATCAGCTTAGTTTATGCCAAATTATAAGGTTGTATCTTTCATATGCCGCTTACAAATTGAGTTCAAAAATTAAATTATTGATTTACGGGGGCGGTGGACGTGGCGCCTAACATTTGAAATAAACTTCATCTGCTTATAGTACACAGGAGTCTTCCTGCCAAATTTGGTAACTCTAGCTTTTATAATAGCTGAGATCTGTGCGTTCACACAGACAGACGGACAGACAGACAGACATGGCTCAATCGACTCGGCTTGTGATCCTGAGCAAGAATATATATACTTTATGGGGTCTCCGACGCCTCCTTTTGCCTGTTACATACATTTGCACAAAGTTAGTATACCCTTTTTGACCATTTTCAATGGTCGAAGGGTATAAAAATACGAACGATACAGTCAGGTGTTGAATGTATAAGGCCATGGAATTTCATAGTAGGCAATAGATATAGGTATGCATTTCTAGCGCGTACCAAATTTCATTACATGTGCTTCTTGATTTTTTACATAGTGCGTCTTGTCTAATGTCGCTCTGTCTAATGTCTCACCATTTCCGACGACCGCGAGAGTTGTTCAGTGGCTGAGTGGGCTATGTCTCGAACTGTAAGGCCAATGATGTTGAGCGTGTTCGATTGGTTCGATTGCTGCCGCGATCGACATGTGAAATTCTTTTGTTTTTAATTATTTTTCATTAAATAAATTAAAAGCTCAAAAACATAAAAGAGGGGCGGCGGCGGTAGGCGATTTTTAAGTTTTTGTTACGCAATATATGTAATTAGAACTTAGTTTTCTTTCGTTGGTACACAACAGCAACTTTAAATCTAATTGTACATGTGCAATAAATGAAATGGGACGACAATACATACATGTGGATATGCAGACATGTATGTACGGGCATCCCACACGCACATTCATAATTTTATAAGGGCTTATGATCACTGTTATGTTCTAGCATTCTAGCATTCTAATTCCAATAAAAATCTTACTTTTGGCTTGCGTCTTTTTGATGCGTGCTAAATCAAATAAAAAAAAATAGTAAACTTAATTTATAAATAATTAATATTATTTATAAAAATTATAATTTGATTGTCTGTCATATTGCATAATAAATATGAAATAGAATTTAATTAAATAATTTAATTGATATGTAGCGGTTATATCACAGCCCGCTTGACTGTAACTTTTATTTTAGTTTATTAGAATTAAATAAATAAACAAAATAAAATAAAATAATAAATAATATTAATAAATAAAAATTCGCACACGCCTCAACCGAGAGTTGAACACACTCACTCTCTCACAGTCTTTTGAATTTGCCGTCCGCCACGCTAACGACTCGGCCATTGCCTCACTCCTTTGCCCAACAGCAAAGCTGTATTGTGAATAGAAAGTTTAAAATGCTGTGTGTCTGACGCTAGATTTGAACTTCAGTATGCTTGCGTAAATTAGGTCTGCTTAAGTATACATACATGTACAATATGTTGTCTCTATAAGATACCGGTTTTTACCATCTCAATGTAACGGTTCTTTTTGGGTAATCAGTGCAAAAGTGCACGAAATCAGGCGGTAACAAAAATAGCACTAATCACTTTTTTGCTGAATAAAATTGTTAGAAGTGCTTACTCTCGGTTTATTGCGCCCTAATTTTAAAAAGGGAGTTGTATTAAAGATTTGGATTAAGTTTTTTCGAAAGGAAAAGGATAAATTTTCTCAGTATGGGTCACGGAAAGCATTGTACCGACGAAAAAATAGGTTTGATCAAAAACATGATCTCAGAAGGAAAAACTTATACTGAAATTGGTAAAATTGTCGGATATTTAAATTAAATGATCCGCAATGCAATATTATTCAAAAAAAAGGAAGAACCACGTGGAAGAAATCCTGCACTGACCAAGTTTGAGGTCAATCGCTTGGTTCGGCAATGCAAGAAGCAGCCTTTAAAGCCTACGGAGCTAAAAAAGAAGCTTTGGATAGCTGAAAGCGTGGAAACAGTCCGTAAACATTTGAGACTAAATAACCTGAATGCCTGCAGTCCATGAAAAATCCCGCATTTTACAGCGAAGCATGTGTCAAAACGCATTCAGTTCGTCAAGTCACACCTGGATTGACCCGTGGAGAAATGGCGCAACATATTGTGATCAGATGAGAGCAAAATAGTTTTGTTTGGCGGTAAAGGCTCTCGTTCTTATGTTCGGCGTCCACCAAAAGCTGAATATAATCCTCGTTTAACATTTAAGTCGGTAAAACATGGAGGCTCAAATATCATGGTATGGGCTTGTTAGTTATGTTAGTATGGGGTAGGTCCGATATATTGGATTAAAACGATCATAGATCAACATGTTTACACGGACATATTAAAAAATATTATGTTGCCATATGCCGAATACGAAATGTCTTTGATCTGGGTATTCCAGCAGGATAATGATCCTAAACATACCAGCGAGAAAGCTCGTATGGTCCATAAGGCTGATCAAGGTATCCTCTAACACCTTGATCAGCCTTATGGAATGGCCTGCTCAGTCACCGGATTTGAATCCTATTGAAAACCTTTGGTCGGACGTTAACTAAAAGGTTTCTGAAGCTAAATCCAAAAATAATAAGGACCTTTGGGCTGTTCTGAAGGATTCATGGGACAAAATTCCTAAAGAACGGTGCCAAGACTTGGTCGACTTTATGCTTAGATGATGTACAGCTGTGGTCACCAACAAAGGCCACGCAACTAAATATTAATATTACTAAAACATATTACTATAAATATAATTAATTTCCTGAATAAATATTTTGTTTTATTATTTAGTTTTAACCAACTTTGAAAAATAGTGCTCTTTTTGTTACCGCCGCAATTCGAAGATTTTATTTTGTTTTCGCAATTATTTTAAAAACTAGCAATAACTTTAATGACATTTTTTCGTTAATTCATTGAAAAGCATTGTATCATTAAATTTTAGTAAAGAAAATAATCAAAAAGTATCAGATAAAAAAGAAAAACTGTGACGACCAAAATCGTGCTAATGGTGCTATTATATTAACCGCAACTGTATATATTCAAAGTGAGTTTTATTCGTATCATATCTCACTTATTTATAGTCTGATTTAAATGAAATTTTCACATAACGCCCGTGGCAAGGTATTTGTCATGTAAGATATACAACTTTGGTTGTTGAGTTAATATTGTAGTTTTTAAATAGTTATTAAATAGTTATTACTGATTTACAGAGGCGGGAAGGGGTGTGTCCAAATTTTAAAAATAACTTTGAGACACATACAGACAGACAGACAGCCAGACATGGCTCAATCGACTCGGCTACTGATACTGATTCAGAAAATATATAGTTTATGTCGGAGATGCCTTTTTCTGCCTGTTAAGCACATTTCCGTTCCGACAAACACAATAGACCATGAATTTTTTTAAAATCCATGGCCTAAAAATGATTGTCATCTTTAAAAGCCTAAATATCTGTATAGAAATATCAAAATTTTACACAACATTCCTCTTTTCCCGGGATGGTTTCTGTCAACTTATCCCGACGCTCAAAAATTAAAATCAAAAAAATTATAGGTTGGTATAATAAATAAAACTGTTTACCCGGTCGAAAAAAATATTTGAAGACCTGTGTACCTATTTATATTAGTAAATACATATATATTCATAATAATCAAACCGTATAGAGTATATTAATGCAAACGCACTATGGGAAAAAAGTCGATTATTTTGGCATTTTTACAATTTTAAAGTTGTTGCAAATTTAAAAAAATATTTAATATTTTGTTTAACCACATTTAAAACTACTTAAAAAATATTTTTGTTGATTTTTACCGCCTTCAGCAACAGTTCAATTGTCAATTAAAGTTGACAAAAGAATATCAATAAATTATTGTTTTTATATTTATTTCCGTAAATATAAAGCGGACGTGGACTAAAACAAAATTGAAATTCAGTCATCCTTTTAGTAATACACCACGAAAATTGCAAGTCTCTATCTTTAAAATTGGAGTTGATGCCGAAAAAAACGACTTTTTTCCCACTGTGCAACGTTACAAAATGTACAAATTATCATTCAATACAGACCTGTTCTCTATATTTGGTTATGTAGATATAGAGTTCCTTTAGGGCCGAAATCGTGTCGAACTCATCATTCTGTTGCACCGACAATTGCTGCATAGCTGTACTCATCTCTTGGTCACTTATAACTGGCAATCTGGCCACGTCCCGGTAGAACTCTTTTACCATTATTCTATAATTGGGAATATCCTGTAAAATCAATATGGCATTTTGTAAGACAGTAAAATACTTCGACTAAACTACTTTTTAAACCGTTCGAATCACGTCGATAGTGTCATGCTTTTTATATGAAAGATCTGATTAGTTTAGTTTCAACTAGTTAATAACTTAGTTTAGAACTACCCGGACATATAAAATTATCTAATAAAATATTAAGGTATTTTCGATTTCGGTAAGATTTCGGAAAGACTGACTATATAGTTATAATAGACTATAGACTGAATAACAGAATATCGACATGAATAAAGAAGCTATATTGTAGTTTTTAACGCGTAATTCAATTGTGTTGCAACCACAACATTTACATTTTATGTTAGTTACGAACAATTTAAATGTTTATTACCTTTGCAAAGAGAAGTTTGTTCGAGGGTGAATCCTTTCCCAAGCGATGGTCGGTGGTGGAGCAGGCATCCATAAAAGTCTGCGCAATGACACTTAGACAAGAGTCAACTGAGTATGTCTTGTTCACGTCAAATATAAAATCCGGATTTTTGATAAAGTTTACCCAAAAACGGAGTGGTAAACTGTTCGATTTCCAGGCATGCAAAATATCAGAATCTGCGAGATCATGTCGCCGGGCCGCCTCATCAAATAAATCAAACAGCCATTTGATAGCCGGCGGCAGTTCTTCATTGACAGTAAGAATGATAGAAAAGAAATCATCAACAAATTTCTGAATTGTGCCTTTGGTAGCCACCAAGCGGGTCAAATACACTTCCGGAATGGTTTTATTCACGCGTTCCCCTCCGGCGCCAATAACAGATCCTTGAGTTAACGATAACACATGACCGGATAGGGCTGAGTTCTTAATGTTCATATAATGATCTGGTAACATGGGTTTGACTAGGTGGTAGAGGCGAGGCTGCTGTAGGCCCGACTCAATGTCGTTACTTATTATAATGTGACTCTGTGAGTTGTTGATATAATAAACTGAAATGATAAAATATACAAATATAATGATTCAGCGGTTAAACTGTTCAACTGATTATGTATAAAATACTTACAGTTGTGAAAAGATGCACCCTGCTGCTGCTTGCCATAATGCAGGTTAAAACCATCATTTTGTCTGGCAATGAGAGACATAACTGCCGATTCCTTGACCCCATAATGGGACAGAGTATTCAGACGTTTCCATCCGTTTATTGTTTTCGTAGTTAGATCCTCGTCCTGCAGTGTTAAATGTCCGCCGCGACCGTGCCGCCATTCCAAGTCTACTTCGTGGACAGAAGGACGCATAGAAAATGGTGTATTCTTAAAAAGTGCATCAAGTATCTTCAGTTTAACCTGAGATATGGTGTCCCAATCGTTCACACGGCACTGAACCTTCTCGTCCATATCATCCTGCAGAATATGCAGCATAACCACTTCATGGATTACTTGTTCGTGAAGCAGACGCTCCTCTGATAGGGAATAGCGGGCATCATGAGTAATCGCATCCACCAAACCCTTTTCTACCTGGTGTTTGATGGCTTTAAAGAGCAGAAAAAGGCTGGAGCCGGCGTATTCCTTCAGGTAGTCATACATGCAGACGGCTAAGTAATTTGTTAGCATCTTTTCCACAACACTCTCAGTACGCCTTAGCATTAGTTGCGGATGCTTACTTGCTAAGGATTTCTCCATAAGGCGCAGTAGGAGTGATTTTAATATTTCCGTCGCGTATTCCATTTTATTCATGAGTACAACCATTAAAAGAGAGGCAACATTTACGCGATCCCGAATGGAAAAGGATGACCGCTGTGTCTCTAATGTCTCGATAAAAGTCAATAAAAAGTATTTGTTGCTAAGCAGTTGGTCAAACTGCATCATTGCTGTGTCGTAATTGCTTTTGGAATGCTGATTTCGCATTTTGGTTGAATTAAGTATGGGATGATCAGAAACGCCGGGAAAAAAGACTTTCATAATATAGTTAACGTGATCCAAGGTTGGAATTCCGCTACTCTCTAGGTCTGCCGTGAGATCCGTCATATCCGTTTGCAGTTCAGCAAATGCCTGCTTACATTCAGAGCGGACATTGCTTTCTAACGTAATCATTTGTATCTGAATGCGTTTGTACTCCCGTTCTGCCTGAGTTGATTTTCGCCTAAAGATCACGAGTACAATTATCAGGATTATGATCAATGTAATAACGGTAAGAATGATAGCTAGCATTGCTTGCGACATGGCGTAGGCCTTGTTCAAATCGTATTTAAGGTAGCCAATAACAAAGCGCAGATTGCGGCCTACTTTCACGACAACCAATGGCAAATCAATCAACTGATCCACACCGTTCTCATCTGTGGGCAGCGGTTGGTTTTCTGGTGGAATGCATAGCAGTTGGTTCAACGTTAAGCTGGTAATATTGCACTGGGCAGTGCCAATCGTCACATTCACATCATACTCATCCGCAGCCAAATTAAGCAGTTCGCCCT
This sequence comes from Zaprionus capensis, assembly GCA_018903675.1. NCBI lineage: Eukaryota > Metazoa > Arthropoda > Insecta > Diptera > Drosophilidae > Zaprionus > Zaprionus capensis. The sequence continues at coordinate 60,280 of JAEIFN010000872.1, read as the reverse complement.
CGATGACAAGAGTGTCACCTTTATACAGCTTGATGCAGTCATTTGAAAAGGGTAGGTACTTGGGGTCGGCCATGTAGACAATAGTGCTTCTTATATCGTGAAAATATTTGTTCAGATTCCTCACTAACTGCACGTTGTCCATGACGAAGCTTAGCTGTAGATTCAATTGCTTTTCGTGTACTTTAACATAGGCTGCCACATCTAAACTTGAACCCGTAGCATACATGGGAAATATATCATTGTGAGCCGATTCAGCAGTAAGTCCTGCACCCTTTGGTATCCCATGACTCCTCAGTATCTGAAACTGCAGATTCACTGGCGGCGAGGGGCATTCCATTTGGTTTGCGTTGATCACCGTGCATGCCGTCTTGTTAACTCGATTGCTTTCAAAAAACACTTCCAGTTCAGGATTTTGTATTGAATCAAGATACATTCCGTGCACTGTAAGTATGCGGCCACCACTTACAAAACTGCGCAACGGTTTGATTTGCATAATCCGCGGATCCTGAGTATAGTTGAAAATTAAGCATGGAAGTGGAACGGCCGAATTGTAGTAATAAGAGCCGTAGCTCAATTCTGGCTTGAGAAATTGATCCGAACAGCTATAGGTGCGATTAGCACCATCGACAAATAACCGCAAAGTACGTATCGGTTCCGGTTGCGTAGCTGCCGAAGTAGTGCACAGTAGGCGCGAAGATGAGGCCTGCGTCACGTTAATATTACATTCATATTCATCCAAATATACTCGTATACTCGATCCAATATTTAGGTACTTTCCCAACAAAGACAATTGCGTTCCTCCCGACTTGGGACCCACTGTAGGATAAAGTCCCGTCAGTTGCACATTCTTGAAATGAAACTGAACACTCGATTCGGTATACCCGGCATCGTTGGCCACTTTAATGGCAGCAGCCATCTCATGAAGAGCTGCTCCCGTTCGGCATTCTATCTTTACCGATATTTGATAGTTGACCAGTTCGCATGGCACATTACCTATAGTGATCCTGCCTTTTACATCTTCTTCGCGAATGCCGAGATTGCTGCCTTCAATTGTAATCAAAGTTCCGCCTTCAACTGGTCCCGAGAGGGGTTTTATAATGTCGATACGTGGCCGTGGACACTCTTGCTGCACTTGTGCAAGATTTATCGAGTTTGAAGGAGAGTGTCCACAGGTCTCATTATAAACACAGGAGTTTCCACACCAAGCGCACTGATATTTAGCATCTCTCGTGACACAGAGGCTACAATCGGCATGGTCTCGATGAGAACCCAAAACGTCGCATTTGTAGAGTATTACTGTGGCCGTATCTACATAATGCTGTCGGTTCCAGGTTATATCCACCTTGGCCTCATAATCATGTGTGTTTGTTTCATAGAAATATGGTGTTTTTTCGCACACAACTATTCGATTGTTTTCGATGTGTGCTGGCAAAAGCATTTGGGCTGCTTCGATCTGGACAGTGCAGAGGTAACCAGCATGGGCACTCTTCGGCTTAGGTAAATTTTCAATTTCAAGACGTAACTCCTTGGGTACACGCACTGGTAAAAGAATGGGCCTCCTTTGATGTTTCAAATGAGGACACTGCGCGTCCGTCAAGATTGGTGTTTCCTGATTACGGCATTGTTCCGACTTATGAACACACCTATTATCATAGATGCACCAGTTACATCCCCACAGACTGCTTACACAAGACTGACAGTTGCCATGGTGGGAGCAGTTAAAGAATGCAAAGGATCGCGACACAAAGTCCTTATTTGTCTCTGAGCTGCGCACGGACAGTGGAACCAGAACATGGTCCATATTGCTGGCTATAGCTGGACGTTGTTCCAGTGGAGGGGTTGTGCACGCCAAACCATTCTCAACTATTTCAGCATCGATTGGCGTCGAGTTGCCAAAAATACAGCGGTACTTTGCATTAAAAGGTTCAGGTAAAGTCCGAATAATCAGTTGTACCTGAATTAATTCTGATATGGGGATCCTATCCGGCACAATAGATTCAAAATCGATGCATTGCTGTCCGCTTCCTAAGGAAAGCCAGCGTGAGGCGGAGGTATCTCTTTGACAGGTGGAGCGCACAGTGCATCGCTTTTCTAAAGAGCACCAGCCACAATATGGATCCCGGGACTCCAAACACGCTGAACAGTTTGTATACACCGAGCAGTGTTCAATCCGCAGCTTAATTATCTTGCGCGTCGACAGGATATAGAGATAATCCTTCCGTGTAGACATCATTGTGTTAGGCAAAATGCGGTTTCCTGTATCCACGACGATTTCTTCATACTCTCCTGGTTGTTGCCCAGATAGTAAAACCTTCTTTATTGTGCCCTCTGAGGTACCTAAGAATGCCAACGAATGCTGTTGATCGGTCGTTGTTGTCGCTGCCACAGAGGTAACAGATACATTCTCAAAATGGAACAGCGCATGAGCTGAGATGGGCGATACACCACTAATTTTCAATCCGACATTACAAAAATTATAAATATTTCCCAGTGAGCCCACTATAGGGCAACGTCCATCATTAATTGTACCTGAAATGTAGCCTAGGTTGCGATCCTTAATTGTTCCATTAAAACACAAGTGTATATTCTCGATAAACATGTCTTCGATATCTTTAAGACTGTAAATACACATAGCCGATTTGTTTTCAGGCTGATCACTTATCTCTTTCGACGGGGAAAAGACCGTAATTAACACGTGATCGTCTCGCTTGATGCCCATTTGGTAGGCCAGCTTTTGGCTGGCCAGCGTGATCTTAGCATCCCGCAATATATTATAGTCTGTATGCTCTTCGCCTGCCGTGCACTCTATCGTTATTTCTGTATAACTATCGTAATTTGGGTCTGTTATGCAAATCCTCGCCAAACGTGTTACATAACCGGCCTCCTCAGCGAGGTGCGAACGCTTTTGTACCAACATGAAATATGCATACTCCGACGAATTGAATCCATACACGTAATCCACTAGAAAATGATCACGATACTTCACATCGATATTAATAATGGACTGTTGGATTGAAAATTCCGCATAGTTAAGATCGTCCAAGCGTCGCGATGATATTGCCGGCACGTCGTGCCGATAGTCACCGACATTTGTGAATGTTGTACCCACGTAAAGAATATCCTCCTCCTTCCACGAATACCTTGCCGGACCAATGAAAGCGTATGTTGACGCATATTCATCGTTAGCTGCCAACGGAACGGCGGCGAATTGTGGAGCAGATGGAAATCTTAACATATTGTAAATCTCACAGGCACCTACAAAAGGAGACATACAAACTGTTTAGTAATAACCAAAAACAATAAATACTATTGTATTTCACGCAACCAAGGTCGCCACAAAAAAATTTTGAAAAACTTCAAAAATTTTAAATTTTTTTGATAAGCTATTATTGCATTTGTTCAAATATGTAGAATCACGTATTTAAATTATGTTTTTTATTAGTTAAAATACAGATTTGAAGCAAAAAATCATTATTCATATGAACCTATTCCGAATACTGATAAAATAATGGTCAAAAGGGGATATACCAAATGAAAAACTTTTTTATATATTAAATTTGAATACACCCTAATCCAATAATAAAGAAAACTTCAAAATTTTGGAAGTTTTTCAAAATTTTTTTAGGTTAGGTTGAAATTCAGACGTGACTGGTTAGTTTTGACATTGGATTCGGATTAAGAAGGTCTAAAAACATATAGAAACATATATCGCATGACCCGATCATGACCCCCATTATTTTTTGGGGCTTTAAAAATTTTTCAAGTTTTTTGAGGTTAAGTCAAACTTCAGATTCAGACTTAGAAGGACAAAATACATGTTAAAACATATATCGCATGCTCAGATCAGGATTCTATATCTTTAAGGGGATATTTTAAGGTTTTTCAGTTTTGTGAGGTTATGTCTAAGTCCAGAAGTGATGGCGAAATTCTGACCTCAGATTCGGATTCAGCGAGCCAAAATACATATAACTGCATATGCCGCTTACCCAGATCATGAAACTTTTTTTTTTTTTTGGGCCTGTGTAATCTTTAACGAATATTTAAAAAGGTCAAATATCTTTAACGAATATTTAAAAAGGTCAAATACATTAACAATTTTGAATCGAATCACAAAAATTGATCTTCTTTATAATAAAAGCTAAAGATACTCAATTTGGCAGGAAGATTTCTGCTTACTATGTATATGCCGATCAAGTTTATTTCAAATGTTAATTTAATTTATTTAAAGTCGATTGGTGAGCGACGTATAAAATATACAACTTTCCTTTAGGAAAGAATGCTGTCCCGAAGACCTGCCTACATTAGTAGAAAGTTGATCGGATGTTACAAATGGCTATCATCGGGTTTTAGGTTGTAATTAATATATTACTGTATTTTAAATAATTTAATATCCGATTTTAATCATATTTTCCACTTCCTTAAAAGATTTACACTACAAGGTGCTTAAGGTGCTCTGGTGTACAATGCATCTCACACACTATTTCCTTCAATTAAAATCAAATAATTTTCTTAATGGTTTTAATTTTGAATTTCAAATAGAATTGAAAACACTATTAAATTAAATAGATATGCAACAACGCTTCTATTTTTCGGTAACAACTGTATACCACCTGCAAGTGCCTCTTTAGAAAAATAAGCACGGAAAAGCTTACGTATACATATAAACTTAGAATCGGTCGGTTTTTGAAAAATTCTCTGAACAGTAGCTGAAGAGTAATACTTTCAAGCACTTTACAAATACATTCATAAAATAAAATAGTATACCTTATATCAAATGAACTCAGAGAAAAACCTCCAAAACCAAACGAGAGCAACAGTCACGCCAAACGCGACAGTGGGATACTCTTCGACCTACATATAGTATGTTCCCGTGTAGTTTAATTTGTTAAATTCACATATGCATATGCATATGCTTTGAAATTAATCCCGACAGATGGCGCTCGCGCTTCGCGCTCGCCCGCCTCCCTTGTTATCTGGCAGAAGCACTTGGTTTTATGGTCATACTTTCTTAAATAACTTCTGTGATTATTTTCCGATCGGATTGTAATTTGGAGACTACGTAGATATTTCATTCAGCTTAGTATATGTTAAAGTCAGAAATTTGTATCTTTTATTCAGCGCTTACAAATTGAGTTCAAAAATTAAATTATTCATTTGTGGGCGGTGGGCGTGGCATCTAACATTTGAAATAAACTTGATCTGCGCCGAGTACATAGGAACCTTCATTCCAAATTTGGTGTCTCTAGCTCTTATAATAGATGAGATCTGTGTGTTCATCTGGACATCCGGACATCCAGACGGACAGACATGGCTCAATCGACTCGGCTGGTGATCCTGAGCAAGAATATATATACTTTGTGGGGTCTGCCACGCCTCCTTCTGCCTGTTACATACATTTGCACAAAGTTAGTATACCCTTTTTTGACCATTTTCAATGGTCGAAGGGTATAAAAAATATTAAATATATATCAAAGTAAAACATACCCTGTCTAATGCTGCCACATGATATGAGGCTACCGTCGTTATGAGTATAGCTGACAACTAGAATCTTATTGAAGTTGTTCACCAAAGTTGTCTCTACATCTTCTGGACAACCACCCGCATGACACTGAGGTGCATCGTGTTTGGGTCCTGTCACCGCCTCCGCCAGGACACGCAAGTTCTCGTTTAGTTTAAGTATCTTATTTGTTGCGCCCGCATAAAAAACATTATGATTGGCATCAAAAGTGAGGTGTGTTAAATAGTTTTTGGATTGGACGCTCGAATACCCGGCACTCCCAGCTGATTGTGGTCCACCACTCTGATTAGCGAAATTCGATTCCGTTGAAGTAGTTGGGGCGCCGGCAGTACCGTCGCTTGGTACATACGGTAGGACAAACTGAGCCACTATATCACTGGCATTCGATTCTATGTTGGATCGATCATGCTCCACCTTAACACCATGCACAGCATATAAAACAAACATAAGGACGAGCGCGATATCCTTACAGGAATAATTTCGGAATTGCAGCATTATAACAAGGCAATGAATTATTGATAAGGAAAATCGGAAATTCAAAATGGTGCTTCTCCAGATAATGCGTTGGCAGTGCAAACTTTCAGTCTTAACAGTGATATGGCCAAATTTACCATATCCTGCAGTTACATTTTTGCATTGAAAATCGTATCGTTATTATTCACATAATATTTTATCAAAGCATCATTTCTTAATTTCTGAAAACAATGATTTGTAACACATGTATATACCCTCACACATACATTAGTGAAAAAGTGTATACATTCTAGAGGTGGGGAAACATCGATACCAACATCGATGTCATCGATGTTTTCCAATCATCGGTAACATCGATGTCATTTTTGCTAACATCGATGTTGTTCTACCTCGAGTTCTGAATACCAAAATTCGTGCTACAACATGGAAATTGTAAGTATCCAAATTAACTTAGGGAAACAGCTCAATGCTTCGGGCTCTGGGGCGCGGCTGGATCGAAAAATCACCTCAAACAGCTTTTACGCTGTTTGAGGTCTCTATGTGTTCATTGCTTAGTGGTAAGATGAAGATCCACAATTTTCGATTATGTTCATGTTTTTTAGATGGGTACTGAAGACAGAGTGTTGAAAACTCTCGTATGCAAAAGTTTATGTGTGCCGGCTTTGTCTTGTGAGCAGGTATTCAGCAAGGCGGGCCAGCTGATCTCCGACAGGCGAACGAGACTGTCTCCAAAAGTGGTAGATCAATTAATAAACTTTAGGTATTGTTTTGTCTTTAAAAAATTAAAAAGTTTTTTTTTCAAATCATCGATGAAACATCGATGCTTTACTTTGAAAACATCGATGTCCGCGGACATCGATGTTTTCCCACCTCTAATACATTCGCGTTAGAGCAAGCAAACTATCAGGGTGAACACGTCGATAACGATAAAATATTCAAGCCGACAAAAAACATATACTAAAAAATACTATTAGTGTTTTAAAATATACTAAAAAAAGCCTAAATAAACACACCACTAAGCAATGAACACATAGAGACGTCAAACAGCTCTGACACTGTTTGAGGGTATTTTTTCGGACCTGCTGCCACAGAGAAGAAGCAGAATAGAAGCAGACTTCGGCTGAACGCTCGACCGGGGCAGCTCGCTGTTCGGCTGGGGCAGCTCGTTGTTCGGCTCTCAGTACAAACAGTGCATGGCAACAAAACTGCTTCAGTCGTACAACGACAGCAGAACGTGCGATCGTTTCCATGTGTGCGTGTATGCATGCACAGTCCGCGTATGAATGTATGCCTTGCTTGTGAAGTTTGGCAATAGGCAAATGCTTCGGCCAACGCGCTGGCAGCCTGAAGTCAATTTTGTGTTTAGGCGTCGAGAGCGTCGAGGCGTCGAAAATGGTGAGACATCAGACAAAACAACAAGACGCAATATGGATTCTTAGTTCGTGCCAAAAAAATCAAGTAAAAGCACATGTAAAGAAATTTGGTACGCGCTAGAAATGCATACCTATACCTATTGCCTACGGTATACTATGATAACACAACCCCACAAAAAAAAAAGTTTGTCATGATCTGGGTATGCGGCATATGCAGTTATATGTATTTTGGGTCGCTGAATCCGAATCCGACGTCAGAATTTCGCCATCACGTCTGGATTTCGACCTAACCTCAAAAAACTGAAAAACCTTTGGATATCTCCCAAAAAATATAGAATCGTGATCTGGACATGCGATATATGTTTTAACATGTATTTTGTCCTTCTAAGTCCGAATCCGAAGTCAAAATTTACATACCACGTCTGAGTTTTGACTTAACCTCAAAAAACATGAAAAATTTTTAAAGTCCCAAAAAATAATGGGGGGTCATGATCAGGTCATGCGATATAAGTTTCTATATGTTTATAGACGTTTCGAATCCGAATCCAATATCAAAACCAGCCAATCACGTTCTGAATTTAAACCTAACCTAAAAAAAATTTTGAAAAACTTTCAAAATTTTGAAATTTTTTGATAATTTATCTTGGCATTTATGCAAATATGTATAATCACGTATTTAATTTATGTTTTTTATTAGTTAAAATACAGTTTTGAAGCAAACATTCATTACTCATATACATAAATCTATTGCGAATACAGATAAAACAATGCTCAAAAAATAGTATACCAACAAAAAAAGCTTTTTTTATATTAAATTTAAATACACCTTAATCTAATGTTAAAAAGAAAATAAAAATGTTGGAAGTTTTTAAAAAAGTTTTAGGTTAGGTTAAAATTATGAAGTGATAGACTGGTTTTTTTTTCGGATTCGGATTCGAAAGGTCCAAAAACATATAGAAACTTATATCGCATGACCTGATCATGACCCCCCATTATTTTTTTGGACTTTAAAAATTGTTCATGTTTTTTGAGGTTAAGTCAAAACTCAGACGTGGTATGTAAATTTTGACTTCGGATTCAAACTTAGAACGACAAAATACATGTTAAAACATATATCGCATGTCCAGATCACGATTCTATATTTTTTGGGAGATATCCAAAGGATTTTCAGTTTTTTGAGGTTAGGTCGAAATCCAGACGTGATGGAATTTCTGACCCCGGATTCGGATTCAGCGAACCAAAATACATATAACTGCATATGCCGCATACCCAGATCATGACAAACTTTTTTTTTGTGGGGTTGTGTAATCCATGGCCTTATACAGTCAGCTCCTGACTGTAGCGTTTGTATTTTTTTTTTATATTGTATTATAATTTTGCTCTACACAGTATAATATAATTATGATATATCTTCTCAAAAACTAAACATAAATACCATACACATGTTTTCTGATGCTAAAATTATTGCCGCCAACTAACCATTTTGGCTCACTGTAATTCGGTCTCTTAGCTCTCGATGACAAAGACAAAAACAAACACCCAGTTGATTTCACGCTGGCCAGGCCCGTAGCTAAAAGTGCGCAGGGTGTGCGGCACAGAAGGGCTCTCAACAGTCAGGGGCTCACGGTTACCAAACATAAAAATGTTATTAATGGGGATATACAATTTAATTCCTTTGGTAAACACAAATATACCATATATATTAATTAAGGTAATTTAAGTAGGAGTCCCTGATAAGTATTGCCCTCACTACGGCCCTGTGCCTCAGTCTCTAGGCTCTCGACGCCGAAACAGAAAATTCACTTCAGGCTGCCAGCGCGCTGGCCGAAGCATTTGCCTATTGCCAAACTTCACAAGCAACGCATACATTCATACGCGGCCGTGCATGCATACACGCACTCATGGAAACGATCGCAGAGCGCAAAGAAGTACGCACATGCTTTACGTTCCGCTGTCGTTGTGCGACTGAAGCAGTTTTGATGCTATGCACTGTTTGTACTGAGAGCCGAACAACGAGCTGCCCCAGCCTAACAGCGAGCTGCCCCGGTCGGGCGATCCGCCGAAGTCTGCTTCTGTTCTGCTTCTTCTCTGGGGCAGCAGGTCCGAAAAATCACCCTCAAACAGTGTCAGAGCTGTTTGACGTCTCTATGTGTTCATTGCTTAGTGCTTACACTTAAACATATAGTTTTGGGTAGGTTTATTCAGTGGCGGATCTAGGGGGGGGCTATGGCGGCTGTAGCCCCCCCCCCCCTTAAGCCAAGGAAAAAAAAATCGCGATATATCGTAACGAGCTGTTGCTTACCAACACAAGTGAGTAGAGCTGGATTTAGACAAAATAAAAAAAAATTAAAAACAAAGAAATTTGATTATACGTAACTCGCGAAAATTCAAAATTCATGGACATAAAAAAATTTTTGGGAAAGCCCCCCTCATAGCAAATCCTAGATCCGCCACTGTGTTTATTGAAATAAAATATTGAATAGTTAAAATAAACGACTAAGCAATGAACAATGTGAATAAACTATTTTAAAACTATTCCATTATGTATGTAGGGTCATGCAAACCACTTTGTCGCTGCTATCGATATTTCCCATAATTTGTTCAACCACTAAGCAATGCTTATGTAACCGTTTTTTCTAGTTTTTTGTTTTTATCGTAGTAGATCGCCTGCCTTCGCTGGGCGTCCAGTTCCTTCAGTTTGGCTGAATGAGGATCAGGTGACCAGTAAAAGTTTAGAGCTATACGCGCTGCACCGCCTCACGGGCTAAAGGAACGCATTCCCATATATATTTAAACATTTAAAACTATATATTTATTAAATCTCTATTCATTTATATATATATTTACATTTATTAATTGTATTTCCTATATTATTAATTTATACAAAATTATTTAATTTACATTTAATATCGCAATATAGTAAGTTAATTAAGAATAATATTAATATACACACACACTAAAAATTAAGATAACAACACACATTAGAAACTAAGACAACAACACACATTAGAAACCAAGATATCAACACACATTAATAATTAAGATAACAACACACCAACACACATTCTTCCGAATAGTAATCAAATCACACACGAATTATATAGGAAGAGAAGAGTAAATAGGAATTCATAGGACATAATTGAAATATACTAAAATAAGCCCGATAGAATTTACAGTTGTATAGAGAGAGTTCATGTCGAATATCAAAAGGCTGTTTCCGAACACCAGAAGTAGAAGTAGAGCTGAAAGAGAAGGATTAACATCAAGGTCTTTAGAGTCCATTGAAGAAGATTCTATCTTAGGTAGAGAAATAGTCCCGACAATAATGACTTCCAACGCTCCGCCAACTTCGGCATTCCAAACGCCGCCACCAGCGGTAAACACCAGCCCCAATGACATATTTAACACCTTACGGTTTCCAGACGCAATTAGATTTCTGCCGACCTATGACGGAAATTTTAAGACCCGTAACGACTTCATTACGAACGTCGAAGAAATTATGATAATGATCAGGGGAGCAGATCAAACTCCTTATGGTCATCTATTAATGAGATCTATTAGAAACAAGATAGAAGGACGAGCAAACGAAGTCTTAATTACAGAGGGAATCCCTCTTAATTGGGACACTATTAGAGAGACACTTCGCGCTAACTTTACGGACAAACGAGAAGAATCTTCCTTGTTACAGGAAATTCATCTAATTAAGATGAAAGATCTTTCTTTAACTAGACTATACGAACAGATATCGGAAGTTAAACTGGCATTGTTTAATGTCATAGAGACTAAAGAAAGGGAACAATCAGTAGTGAAAGCAAAAAAAGAATCATACACAAAATTCTGTCTAAACGCATTTATAACGGGAGTAAGGGGACCGCTAGGCGCCTTTATAAGGGCCCTAAGACCCAAAACCCTGACCGAAGCCTATGAAGAGGCACTAAAAGAAAGGGAATTATATTTCCAGGAGAGAAAAAGAAAACAATTCGATCAGAAAGGATCAGGACAGGAGAAAAGGAGAAAATACACAGATCAGGATCAAGTAGTTCAAACATCGACTAGCAACAACGGAAATATAAACCTTAATAACCGTTTTGGATCCAATCAGGCTCCACAACAGTATAGTTCCAACAATAGTGCTAGGACAAACAATTATAACAGAAACCACCAATCAAATACACGGGCAATAATGGCCAAGCCAGATAGACCAGACTATACGAGCGGACGGGCACAAATGAGTTCCTCTAACCGTTCGGGGCAATCGTATAACATAAACGGACAAAGTCAAAACAATGAGCAGACACAGGATACCCAACAAAATTTTCAAGAATTAGCCTCGGAAGACAGACGGGATATATAGACAGACACAAACATGGTTCAACTCTTCCATATGTGACAATAGACTCACCGTTTGGAAGACAACTAAAATTTTTACTAGACACAGGGGCTACCCATTCATTCTTAGACCCCAAATTTACCACGAGCACTAATAGAATTAGATTAAAAACAGATTTTAAAATCAAAACAGTTCTGAACGAACACACATTAAAGGAAAAAGCAGAATTCAAAGGCTTTAAAGAATTTAAGACAAACATAACATTTACATTTCTGTTGTTCAAATTTCATGACTACTTTGATGGTCTACTAGGCATAGATTTGTTGTCACAACTTAAAGCAAATATTGATTTAAAAAATCTGGTGTTACGCACCGAGTCCGCTCAAATACCAATTATATTAAAACAGAATAGGACAACGCAAGTTTATCTGCTAGAGCCACAAGCAAAAACAGTGGTAGCTCTTCCGGTTAACATAAAAGAAGGGGAATTTAATTGTAAAGAAGTTGAAATATGTGAAAATGTGTTAGTGACAGAAGGATTATATAAAGCAAAGGATAATGTTAGTTACATGGAAGTAGTCAACTATTCAGACAAAGAACAGAAAATTTACTTAGATTCACCATTGACAGTAGAAGAGTGGAAAACCGAAGAATTTGTAGAAGTTAACGTGACTACATTAATAACGGACGAACAAACAAATAGTAAGATAGATTTTAACCAATTACGCATGGAACATTTAAATAAGGAAGAGGAAGTTGAATTGAAAAAACTACTTTGCCAATTCCCTAAGATTTTTCACAAAGAAACGGACAGACTATCATTCTCAAACCAAATTAAACATTTTATCCCCACGACAGACGAAATCCCAATTTATTCAAGACCATTTAAATACGCCCAATGCGAGAAAATAGAAATTAGTAAACAGATTCAGAAACTTTTAGAACAAGATATCATTCGTAATAGCCATTCTCCTTGGAGTGCCCCAGTGTGGTTGGTCCCCAAGAAGATAGACGCTTCGGGCCAACCCAAATGGAGAATGGTAGTAGATTTCAGGAAACTTAACGACAAAACAGTAAAAGATAAATATCCTATGCCGGCCATTAACGATGTGCTGGATAAAATAGGCCGGGCCAAATATTTCTCAGCACTTGATCTAGCAAGTGGCTATCACCAAATTGAAATGGCCAAGCAAGATAGGGCAAAGACCGCCTTCACAGCAGTAGGTGGCCACTATGAGTTTACAAGAATGCCGTTCGGATTAACAAATGCCCCGGCAACTTTCCAGAGAGTCATGGATAACGTACTAAAAGAGTTAATTGGCGAATGTTGCCTAGTTTATCTTGACGATATCGTCATATTTTCAGCATCCCTTCAACAGCACATAGGGCACCTAAAGTCGGTATTCGACAAACTGGCACAGGCAAATTTAAAATTACAAATAGACAAATCAGAATTCCTTAAAAAGGAAATCGAGTACCTCGGACATGTTGTAACAGCGGATGGAATAAAGCCAAACCCCAAAAAACTAGAGACTATAAAAAAATTCCCCATACCACAAACAAAGAAAGAAATAAAGTCGTCTCTAGGACTCTTAGGATATTATAGAAAGTTTATTAGGGATTTCGCTAGAATTACGAAACCACTAACAAAACAATTAAAAGGGAAACAAAAACCCATAAAGATAGATAGCGAATATAAAGACACATTCGAGAATTGCAAAATGCTCTTGTGTAATGACCCGATACTACAGTATCCAGATTTTTCCAAACAGTTTATTTTGACCACTGACGCTAGCAACGTCGCAATAGGTGCAGTATTGTCACAAGGTACATTAGGAAAAGATAAACAAGTATCTTTTGCTAGTCGGACGCTTTCAGATACAGAATTAAACTATTCTACAGTAGAAAAAGAAATGTTGGCTATCATTTGGGCCACAAAATATTATAGACCTTACCTATACGGACAAAAATTTAAAATAGTTACAGACCACAAGCCACTTACGTGGTTGATGAGTTTTAAAGAACCCAACTCAAAGCTAGTTCGTTGGAAATTACAACTCTTAGAATATGATTTTGAGGTGATCTATAAAAAAGGATCCCAAAACATAGTCGCAGACGCACTAAGCCGAGTGCAAATAGAAGTTAATTACAATGACAATGTATCGGTAATAGCATCAGCAGGGGACACGATACATTCGAGTTTCAAAGAAATTGATGAAAACTTGTTTATCTCGGAAAAACCCTTAAATGAATACAACATACAACTTATATTTAAAACCGGTTTAAACTCAAGAGCCGTTTCGACCACCCCCTTTAAAAACAAAATCAGACGAATAATTTATGAACCTGACTTTACGGACGACACAGTAAATAGACTATTAAAGAACTACCTTAGACCAAATAAAACTTGCGCAATTTTTGCACCAGACCCCATTTTTAAAAAAATCCAAAAATCGTACTCTAAATATTTCGACATAGCAAAGTTTATAAAGGATAAGGGCACAACATATCTTGAAGACATTAACGACACAGACGGACAGGAAAAGAAAATTATAGAACAGCATGAAAATTCCAATCACAGAGGCATAGATGAGGTAAACGCCCAATTGAAAAGAAAATACTATTTCCCAAATATGAAACAAATAATTATAAAGACCATTAATAACTGTGACAAATGTAAACTACTAAAGTATGACCGATCGCCACCCAAAATTAAATATCTAAAAACAGAAACCCCCTCAACACCTATGCAAATTATACATACGGACTTATATACAATCAACGGAAACTATGTTATTGACAAATTTTCTAAATTCGCTGCGGCTTATACGATCCCCACTAGAAACAGTATAAACATTGTAAAATCAATGCAACAGTTCATACAATATTTTGGTATTCCAAGCAAGATAGTTTGCGACCAAGGAGCCGAATATAATTCGAACTTGTTCAAAGATTTTTGCAAACAATACGGAATAGAATTGCACATGACATCTTTCCAACAGTCATCAAGCAATGCACCAGTAGAATGACTACATTCAACTTTAACAGAAATATATAGGATAATAGTAGAGAAGAAAAAGTCAGAAGATTTACAGATAGATCACGATAGTGTATTAACGGAAACTTTAATAACTTATAACAATGCTATTCATTCAGCAACTAAACTCACACCTTTCGAACTGTTTTCGGGTAGAACCCATTCGTTTATAAAGAATATTGTATTTAACGACCAGCATGACTACCTCAGACAATTAAATGATTTCAGGGGAAAACTTTACCCGGACATAGCAAATCAAATGAGCCTGGCAAAAAGCCAGAACATAGAAAAACTAAACCAAACTAGGGACGACCCAAAAGAATTAGACACAGGAGAGATAATCTTTAGGAAAGAAAACAGGAGAAACAAATTAACACATAGATTTACACAACAGAAGACATTAGAAGACAGAGGGCATACATTAGTTTCAGATAAAAAACAAAAATTACACAAGTCAGAGAAGATAAGAAAGTGCACTAGGAAAAACACTATACAAAACTGAATAACAGAACAAGGAACTCCAATGGTGAGACTAGAATTAGAGACGGCAAAAGAAAAAACATTCATAACTATAGGATCATAGCTCATATCATATGTATTGAGGATTATAAAAAGAATGTAGAACAGTTGCAAAGTGCACTACAGGAATTAAAAACAGTCGAATTTTCAGGAGAAGCGGTCAAGACATTAGAAGAAAAATAGAATCAAGTTAAAAAACTAAAAAAAAAAAAAAAAAAAAAAAAAAAAAAGAGGAGCGATAAATGGATTAGGAAGTATAATTAAATCAATAACAGGAAATATGGATTCAGAAGACACCATTAGAATAAAGGATGAATTTCGAAATATACACGATAATTTAGGCGAACTAACTTTATAAATGAATAATGAAAATGAAATCGTTGAAAATATAACTAAACACATAAACCAAGAACAAAATTGTTATAAATAACTTTATAAAAAACTTTAAGAACGAAATTTGTAAACATTTAACGGAAGAACATAATGAAATACATGTTTTACAGTACACAAACAGATTAGACTACAATATTGACATATTATACAATCATATTTCAAAACATATTAGAAAGCATATTGTTAACTAAACTAAGAATACCTAAGTTCATATTATCAATGGAAGAAACAGATAGAATTATGGAAACTTTTACTGAACAAATGTGACAATAGAATCTCAAGAACACTTCTATAGACTATTAAAAATGGATACATTGTAAATTTAAGCTAGAGGTAACTCCCAATGGAGAAGAGAGGTGTATTCGAGCAATATCCAATGCGGACTTGGCAGTTTGCGACGCGATCGAAGTTGACGAACAGGAACGAATTCTGGAACCTGAAAGGGAAACATTTTTATGCTAAATGGAGTCCGAACGCAAATACACTCAAATTGTGTAAGGCCATTCCAAGTAACGGGGAATGCCATTATTACGTATAAAGACTGCAATATTACGATTAATGGATTCACCTATGGAAACGAAGCAATAAAGATGGATGACAAAATCAAACTCGTCATACCCTTGTTCAAAGGAGTGGAGATTAATAATACAACGGAGGACCTAAATCTGCAGAAGTTGCACTGGGAAAGTTTATCTACATCGGTCTGGTCATACTAACAGTGACCGTCATAACTATAGTGGTTATAAAGAGAAGAGCTGCCGTATTCACACCGTCGCCACCACTGGTAGATTTCGTTCCGACACTTCCTTCGATGTGGCCGTCACTTCGATCCAGGGGGGGAGGAGTTACCATTGCACCTTCCCTGCTCTAACTGAAACCGTCCAGATTCCGCTGAATGACAACAGCATCAAAGGCCACAACAACAACAGCTCAGCAGTCCACATATTATAGGAACATACACGAATAACAACATGTTCCGAAATAAAACGACGCACATGCTGACACACACACCTTGAGCATACATGCTCTCGAAAATTCTAGAAATAGATTTCACCATAAAGGTAATGTTGCATCAGCCTTTAAACGCGATGTGATTGGTCAGCTAAACATTTTGTAGCTTCGAAAGTACCGTTTTAGCGAAACGATGTAGCCGACGTCGAATGCGGAAACAGCGTGAAAGCAAAAAGAAGTTCCTCTTTTTGCGACGCACAGCCAGTTGCAATTTGGTCGTGCATAAAACCAGTCAATTAAAACAAACACGAATACACTCAAAAGTAAATTACCGAAATAAATTGTAATTAAGAACATAAACAACTGTTGTGAAATCTAATCATTGACAAAAAATATTAAACCAATTGTTACGAGGAGCTACGGCCCATTTATAACTGGCGCAGCCGGACCTTAAGAGCTATGCAGTGGACTCCCGCATATTGGCTATTCATGTAAGATTGCAACGGTAGTAGTGAAAACTAAAATATTAACAAAATAAAAAATTATAATGCAAAGTTACACAATCAATCTCAGTACGAAAATCACAATGCATTGTCAGCGAAAACCCGGTAGTCGCACTTGACGGCCGCAGCCACGTGTCAGATTGCATGTTTTCAAGCAAGCAAGCGAGCACGTGGCTGCCAGTGTTGCCAACTTTCCAAAACCTGAAATAGCTAAATCACGGTTCAGAAAAAGCTAGAAACCGCTAAAAACAATTTAATATAGCTAAAAGGAAAAATAATAAAAGAAAAAATAGCTAAACGCTTTTATTAAAGTTTTTTTTTTTTAGTCTTTATTAAAATTACTCCAAAAATATAGCGGTTTCATCTATATCTGCATAGTTTGCGTCTTCATTTGTATAGTTTTGGTTAATTCCAATAAGTCAGGTAATTTGGAGGAACTATATATTTTAATTATGGCAGCATAAGTCCATATTGAGTAGCGTTCGGTTTAGTGATGTATGCATGTGATGTACATACGAATACCCAGATTCATAAAAGCAAAAAGGCTTACGCAATAACGCGACACGATAAGGTGTTCTGGAGTATATCAAGAGATAAAGCAATAAGGCTTACAAAAAGAATGTGTATAATTTATATCAAAAAAAATACAAGCAATAAGGCTTCCGCAAATAAGTGCGAGATATATCAAAAAAAAAAAAGAAATAAGGCTTAATCTGAAGAGGCACCACCTGAATGCCGAGGACGGGAAATAGTTCAATTACCATAACATTCAGAGTTGCAGGGCGCAAAGCTGTATGTTGTTTTTGAATATACCCGAATTCGTTGTTTAAAGGGACGCAATCTGATTATTAAGCCCACTTAAAGTAATATGAGAATTAACAAATACGAAACGAAAACAAATAAACTACCGATTGCACCAGATTCATAACTTTACACATGTACATCAAAACTAAAAAATTCTTCATAACAGGAAATTTTAGAAGACATCATTACATCAACACACACCACAACACAGCGGTTAACAAGACACACAAAATAGATAGTATACATATATACCATATGTATACAATTTACAGTTAGAAAATTATTCTTAAGATTTAATTAATATTATTTAATATATATTCTCGCCTGCACACACACACAATTATTAACAAAGTTAATTAACAAGAAATTTATAGTACATGCACAGAATATTTAAATTTTTCAACACTTCGCCTCTATATTTATTTATTTATTTATTTAACGTCAACTAAGCCAGTCGACTTAAAAAATTCGAGTATTATATTTAAATTAAAATTAGATAAAATTAAGATTAAAAATATAAAAAATTTTAAAATGAAATTAACGTAATATATTTTTTAAATTTAGGCTGGGCAATATAAAACAAGAATTAACGATCCAACATTCTAAAAGATTAGCTGTCGATCTTGCCTTAATAAACCCACGTTGACATTCTAGCTATCTTGGTGGTCAGACGTGTTTAGCCTTTGCTCCCTGTGATTTTAATAATTCTTGCGATTTCATTTCCCGAAGTGGTGTAATTATAAGTGCGGTATTCTATTAGTGCTAACCTTGTAAGTACAACCGTAGAAGTAACACACTAATTCTTTTATTAGTCAATTCTTAAACTAATCTTAAATTTTTCACTTGCGCGTCTTTGGCGTCAAGTTTTTGGTTTCTGTTTTGATTAACACTCCCACGCTCCCCCGCTCTCCCGAAATTATATTTCTCTCTGAGTAAGCTGTGTAGTGCTGTTGTTGTAAACGCCACAGCTGTTGTTGTTTTGTTTACTTCGTTGTGCTCGCTAGTTTTGCAGTTTTATTGTCGTACTTGCTTGCCTGCCTGGTTCTGCGTTGTAACTGTTTCTTGCTCTCTCAAGAAATTTATTTCATTACTCTGTCTTCTATTTGCTCTTCGTTGTCACCTACATTTTAAAGGCATATTAATTCTCACAACCATGGTGTCGTGCTGCGCAGCAATTTGCTTATGCTCTTCTGATCCTACGGCGGATCACATTGGTTGCTGGCTCTGTGATAATTTTTGTCACTTGAAATGCTGTGGCCTAACTGTGCGGGTTATGGACGCCGTCCAAGCCAATACTGGTCTCAAATGGTCGTGTGAAACGTGTCGTATGGCTGAATCCGAGTTACGGAAAATCCATAGAAGAACCAAAATGGGGTTTTATAAGATACGCACAGCATTCTCTAATCTCCAATCAGAATTTCTGGAGATGGAGGCCAATTTTAACGCCTTTAAGGTTTCTCGCAAATCACCGGCTCCTTTGAGTGTTCCTGTAGTTTCGGTCCCTACGAATTCAAAGGTCACCAACCTACCTTCTTCTCAGGCTTCTTCTCCTGATCTTTTAAGCCTACTCTCCCCTATACCGTCTTGCTCTTCTAACGGCACAAAAAAAAAAAAACCTAGCAGAAAAGTTACCGCACCCATTACGAGCAATGACAAGAACATAAAGGGAAATGTTCCAGCAATAATGCCTGCTACAAAGGCACAGAGTATAAAACCTCTGATCGCGATTAAGCCCAAAAAATTGGTGTTTATCTCTCGTTTGGCGCCGGACACTACCACAGAGGATGTACAATCGTACATCCTCGCAAAGCTGCCTTTAAATGACTTCACAGTTGAAAAATTCAACTTTAAATTCAAGCGCGACATTTCTTCTTTCAAAATTAGTCTCCCAGCAGAACAGTTTAAAGACGTTTGCGCTACTTCCTTTTGGCCGCCGGACCTTATTGTTAAGGAGTTTACTCCTAAACAAAAAATCTTCCCACGTTGGCCGTCACATCGCCAAAAATTGCAAACAATTCAAAGTCTTCAAAAAACTGAACTTTTCTTTTCTTCATGCCTCCGAAAATGTCAGGTGTCCTACAAAAAAACTTTCTTCTTTAATTCTTTCCTATCAAAATGTTAGAGGTCTCTGTAGTAAAATCACTAGTCTTTATCTTAATAGTCTTGCCTTTTCTTCCCAAATTATTGCTTTTACCGAAACCTGGTTAAAACCAGAGATCCTAAGCTTTGAAGTCTTTCCAGATAGGTACACAAAATACAGGCTTGATCGACCTGACCGACGAGGTGGTGGAGTACTGATTGCAGTAGACTCCAACATTGAGTCGGACCTTTTACAACCGGAGTTTCAATTTGACATTGAACTAATTTGTGTAAAACTACACTTTCCCGGTTTTTTTCATGTATATAACCTGCTCCTATATTCCGCCGTCATCGGAATTATCAGTCTACTTGCAACACTTGTCTGCAATTAAGACTATTTTTAACCTGTTATCAGATATAGATCACTTCATAGTCCTGGGTGACTTTAATATCCCAGAATGTAATTGGACATCTAATGCTGAAGGTTTGCCTTCCCGGCAACATGACCAATCATGTCATGTCAAAAACTCTCTCAACAGATTGCTTGACTTATGTTTCACCTCTGATCCTTCCAAGGTGATTGTAGAAAGGGTACAACCCCTTTCCCTTCCGGAAGATCCTTATCATCCCACTTTCGAAGTGAATTTCGACTTGGGTATTAGTATTGTGGATAAAAATGAAAGGCCGTGTAATCGCGTACGCTGCTTTAAGAAAGCAGACTTTGAAAATTTAAATTGTTTAATTTCACATTGTGATTCATCTGAATTTTATGCATCAACTGATATGTCAGTTGCGACTAATATATTTTATAACACCTTAAACTCTGCTTTTGATATCTGTGTTCCGTTATCCTATCCGACATGCTCAAGCAAACCTCCTTGGTTTTCAAAAAAAATGTCTCGCTTAAAAAACTTAAAGAGTAGTTTATTCAAGAAATATAAGCATAAAAACTCACCGCTTATCTTTTCCCGCTACCTAACTGCTCGGGCAAATTTTACCGTGCTTAACGCGAAATGTTATAAAAACTATTTGAACAGATGTAGGTTTCAGTTTTTTCAGAATCCTAAAAAGTTTTATAGTTTTGTTAACATGAAGCGTAAGTCAGCGGTCTTTCCTTCTAAACTTTCGTTTGATAACGCTGTGGCGGACACAGATCAGGCCATGGCCGATATGATTGCTAAGTTTTTTCAAACAACTTATTCTTCTTCTACGCCGAGCATTCATTCTTATCCATATGGTGTACCAAGTTCAAATGGCATCTTCACACAGTTACTGAACGAAAGTTCACTTTTTAAGGATCTTAGCTTAGTTAAACCAGTCTTTTCACCAGGTCCCGATGGTATCCCCGCCTGTGTACTTAGATATTGTGCCAACTCCTTATGTAAGCCATTGCTCAAATTATTTTCGCTGTCCTTAGACACCGCCTCCTTTCCTTCCATATGGAAGGAATCATTCATTATCCCTTTACTCAAAAAGGGCAGCAAGGCTGATGCAAGTAATTATAGAGGTATCTCTAAATTATCATATAGAAGCACACAGTGCCTTGTAAAGGGTTAGCTTCGTCTTTCGAGAGAGAGAGCTCTGCTGTTCATTTGCCTACTGAGCCCAAAGTAACTTCTGTTGGCAAGTGTGATCCTCCGCTTGATCTCCAGGCTGACATCGTTGTTGCTGGTCACTGCAGTTCCTAAATAGACAAAGTCCTTGACTCAAAGTCATAGTCTCCAGCAGTAAGATGAGAGTCAAGACGCCGCATCTCTGCAAGACCAACTCTAGCCGATTCTCTTTCCATAGCTCCAAAAGCCGCCGTCACATCACGCTTGGTACGACCAATGATGTCAATATCATCAGAGTAACCAAGGAGCTGGACACATTTCTGTCCCAGTATTGTGCCACCTCGATGCACTCCAGCTTTCCTTATGACACTCTCCATTAGCAGGTTGAAGAGCACACAAGATAGCGAGTCGCCTTGTCTGAGACCCCGCCTGGTACTGAAGGTTTCGGACTGGTCATTTCCTACCTTGACAGAGCTGATGGTGTTGCTCAATGTCATACTACACAGCCGTACTAGCTTTGCAGGAATACCAAGCTCAGACATGGTGGCGTACAGACGTCCTCGCCGTGGACTATCAAAAGCAGCTTTAAAATCGACAAACAGGTGGTAGGTGTCGATTTGGTTCTCATACGCTTTCTCCATAATCTGGCGTAGTGTGAAGATCTGGTCGACTGTGGACCGACCAGGGCGAAAGCCGCATTGATACGGTCCGATCAATGCTTCAGCATATGGCTTAAGTCGCTCACACATTACGCTCGTGAGAACTTTGTATGCGACGGGAAGAAGACTGATGCCACGATAATTGGTGCGTTGTGTTGCATCACCCTTCTTCAGAATGGGGCAGATCATACTCAGATTCCAATCATTGGGCATGCTTTCCGCTAACCATACGTTGCAAATGAGCTGGTGCATGCTCCTTACCAACTCATGGCCTCCAGCCTTAGACAGTTCAGCCGGTAGTCCATCCGCTCCCACGGCTTTATTGTTTTTAAGTCGTTTTATGGCGACTTCGACTTCCGTATGGCTAGGGATGGGAACTTCAACACCATCCTCTCTGATTGGGGTTAGTGGATCTTCTTCATCAGGCTCTTGGTTGTCTCCAGCCAAAAGGCTTTCAAAGTGATCCCTCCATAACCTCAGTACTGTCTCTGCATCTGTGACAAGATTTCCATCATCCCTCATGCAGGCAAGCGATCCAGACTTATACCCTTGAGTCATGCGTTTGACCCTCCGATAAAAGTTGCGGGCATCATTCCTGCTCCTGCTATTCTCCAACTTCTCACACTCAAGCCTTTCCATCTCCTGCTTCTTCCTCCTGAAAAGGCGCTTCTCATTTCTTCTCCGCGTCCTATAAATATCCACCACTGCTCGTGTGGCTCCTGCTTGCAGCGTCCGCCTGTATGCAGCGTTCTTTGCAGCAGTCGCTTCCCGACACTCCTGATCATACCATGAATTCCGTTTTGGGGGACGTTGGAATCCAAGGATTTCCACAGCAGAAGTATTAATGGCGGTAGATAAAATCTCCGAGGAGGATCTTAATGTCATGTGACGGGCAGCGGCTATACACTCGGTCGAGTTCTGTATAGAAAGCATCCTTGACGGCGTCGTCCTTCTCCTCCGTTGGTGCGTGTGCACAGATAAGGCTGATGTTAAAGAATCTGGCAGCTACTCGGATCGTCGCAAGTCTCTTTACAGGTGTAAACTGTGAGACTCGGTGCCGTAGCCTGGCTCCTACGACGAATCCACAACCAAACTCGCGCCTATCTGTATGACAGCTGTAGTATATGTCACAATTCCTTTTCTTCATGCATCCCTTTCCGTTCCATCGCATTTCCTGGATAGCTGTAATGTCAGCCTTCAGATTGCTCAGAGTATCCACTAGTTGTTGAGTGGCACCAGGCCTGTAAAATGTGCGTACGTTCCAAGTGCATACTCTCAGATCATTGTCCTTTTTGAATTTTCCGTGGTCGTCAACGTTTTTCGGGTATCTATCCGACGCTCCTCTTGCATTCTTCGCTGATGTGCTGTTTTCCTTGGGTGGATATCAAGTCCTACGCCAAAACCTAATTTAAGGACTAGGATCCCGCCGTGCACTTTGGTTTATAACTCAGCGGTTGCTAAGTTACAATCCAGGGAAAACCGCGTGGAGGTAGTGCGTCAACTTGAAGAAAGCAGGGACAAGGATCACACTGGCGTCCACCAAGTTGAACGCAGTCAGTAGCTTTACCTTGTATACCTTCCCCCAATTGCGGAAGCCTGGACGGTGACGCAGTCAGATGCAGCTGCTCTTGGTGTCTTCGAGAGAAAAATTCTTCGCAAGATCTTCCGACCTGTTTGCGTTGGCGGAACCTACCGTATCAGGTGGAACGACGAGCTGTATGAGCAGATGGACGCAATTCTGGCGACGCTTGGGATTACCAACTGGCGGAGTCGCGCACAGGACAGAGGAGCGTGGAGGCAAATCGTGCATCAGGCTGTACCCCGTTAGGGGTGTTTATGCCATATATATATATATATATATATCTAAATTATCGGCTATACCTAAATTCTTCGAGAATGTTATAACTCCTCACTTGTAACACTTTAGCAGATCCGTTATATCCCCTTTTCAACACGGATTCGTGAAACGTCGTTCTACCACGACAAATTTGCTTGAGCTGACATCCTTTGTGGTAAAAGGATTTCAGAAAAATCTTCAAACAGATGTCATTTATACTGATTTGAGTAAGGCATTTGACTCAGTCAACCATTCTCTTCTTGCACATAAACTGAATCTTCTCGGTTTCTCACAAAAACTTCTTAGTTGGATTGTGAGTCCTCTTTAAGAATAATCTTTCTTACCCCGTTTATGCCACATCTGGTGTTCCCCAGGGAAGCCATTTAGGTCCCCTGCTCTTTACACTCTTCATCAATGACCTCCCAACGGTCATACTTAACTCCCGTACTCTCATGTATGCTGATGATGTGAAGCTCTGTTTTCAATTTAAAGACGACTCCTGTCATTCTCGCCTTCAATCCGACTTAGACTGTTTCTATTCTTGGTGTCGTGCAAATCTTCTTAACCTGAACAGCTCCAAATGCAAGCTGATGACATTCTCACGAGCCTGTCCAAAGTACGTATCTTACTCTCTTTGTGGTTGTACCTTAGAAAGAATTTCCCTTGTTGATGATCTAGGTGCCCGCTTGGACCGCAAACTCAAGTTTTGCGAACATATATCATCAATGGTTAATAAAGCTATGGGTGTGCTCGGCTTTATTAAGAGATGGTCTAAGGAGTTTGACGATCCTTACCTAACTAAGACTCTTTTCACCTCGCTTGTTCGTCCAATTCTCGAGTACGGATCATGTGTCTGGAGTCCTCAGTACACAGTTCACAAGGACCGCATTGAATCCGTACAGAAAAACTTTTTAATATTTGCCTTGCGTGGTCTTAACTGGGATGTAAATTCAAGACTTCCTTCCTATCCTAGTAGACTTTTGTTACTAAATCTGCCTTCCCTAGCAAATCGTAGAACTATGCTTGGTGTTGTATTCATTAATAACCTTATACAAGGGGACATAGATAGTAACGACTTGCTTAGTCGACTACACTTCTCTGTCCCTGGTAGATTCACCCGTAATTATCTTCCTCTAAAACTTGCCTATTGTAGCTCGAATTATGCCCTGCATGAGCCTTTCAGGGTATTATGTTCGGACTATAATAAACTATATTACATTGTAGCTAACAACAACAATAATTCTGTATCTTGCTTAAAATCACTAATCCTCACCCACCTTTCTAGTAACTAGTTAAGGACATACTCATCTTCTTTCTAGTAACAGTTGTACTTTTTAACTAACTGCATGTTTTGAACATTCTAATCGCTATTTGATTAGGCTTTGCTTACTAACACTAACTCTCCTGATCTGATTGGGTTTTTCTGGGTTTTCCCCAATCCTCTGCAACAAATGTTGGATCGGCTCTTTCATATTTTTATCCCAGAGTCAAATTTAATTTAATTCAATTAAATTTTCTTCATTTTAATTTTCTCCACAGAAAAGATTTTACTTTAAATTTAAAATTATTAATTAATTGTTTTTTCTTACTTTTAAATAGTCGACTGACCTTAGTCGACTATAAACTAATTTAAATAAATAAATTGACAGGGTGAAATAATAGATTTACACATAAAAGTTAACTGAGCCGTGAAATTTTTGTCAAAAATTTTAGGAATAGCGGACAATTTGGAAATACACCTATAGTTCTTCACATCATGGTTAGAACCACTTTTGTGAAGAGGAATGGAAAAAGAGTTTTTTCAAATAGGTGGAAAATAACTATTTGCTAGTGACAAGTCAAGCAGCTTATAAATTGGCTTAAGAATTGAATCAGCACAATATCTAAGCACACATGCTGGAACTCCGTCAGGGCCAGGAGAGAAAACGGGTTTTATCGATTTAAGATCACTAAGTAAAGACGTTTCATCAATGGAAGGACAGAAGAAAGTATTAAAACTTTGTATAATATAAAGGTATAAATGTAACGGGAAACTATTAGGTTCAGTTGAATAAGTTGATTGAAAAAAGTCTGCAAACAAATCGGCGGCAGCCTGATCATCAGTTGCTTCCTTATTTTCATATGATAGGACAGAAGGAAATCTAGTTGATTTACGTTTTAAGTTGACAAAGTTGTAAAACTGCTTTGGGTCCTGAGCAAACTGCAAACGGCAACGACACAAATACTTTTTATAAAATTTAGCATTCAGAGCAATAAAGTTTGCTATTGCAACAATATAACGCGTATAATCAGAAGGATTACAAGTAATTTTAAATTTTTTAAAATGCCGGGATTTCACATTTTTCAACCTTACCAGCTCACGTGAAAACCAAGGAGGCCTGTTGGACTTTACAGGAAAAGTAACAGGAACACATTGATCAAAAAATGAGTTCATAGAGGAATAAAAAAATGAAATGCATGTATTTAGATCAGAGCATGAATAAAAAGATGACCAATCAATCATGTTCCAAAATTAAATAATTCAATTTTTCAAAATCGGTCTTACGGAAAGAACGTGACTTTAGTTTAGGGGAAACAGTTGCAGTTTGCGTAGAAATAGGCATAGTTAGAACCAGGTCTAACGTAGGATGATAGGGATCTTCAGGAAGAACTAAGGGATTGATTCTAGAGATAGTATTTACTGGAATGTCGGAAGACAAAACTAAATCAAGCATTCTACCACTACAATTAGGCACATTATTTAGTTGATAAAGAGATAGCTCCGAAACGCCACTTAAAAAAGAATTAAATAAAGAAGGCACCAATAAATCAGATTGAGAAGACAAAGTAACTTCTGGTAAGTTGAAATCACCAAAAACTAGCAAGTAGTCTCTATCCGATAGTTTGGAGGCGACGGATTGGATAGATGAGAGATGGTCCAGGTAGATAGAAATATCAGATGAGGTAGGAATATAAGAACAGGTAATATAAATTGAAATTTGATACATTGTTATTTTAACACATACAAATTCTAAGAGAGAACTATGGTCTATCGAAATTAGTTCGGAAGAAAGATTAGATTCTACAGCTATACGAACACCACCTCCAGTTCGTGATAAACGATCACATCTGAAGGTGGTGTACTTATTGGGAAAAATTGAACTGTTAACTACATCAGGTTTTAACCAGGTTTCAGTAAATATTAGTATTTGATGATCAAAAGATACACTATTCATAAACAAATTAGATAGCTTAGAGTTTAGGCCTCTAACGTTTTGATAGGCAAAATGAAGATAGGAAAAATCTAATGGTTTTTTGATGTCCCATTAGATGAAGAAGAGGCACGAGAAATTGTAGAAAGCGGTACCGCAGCTCTACTTTTTTGTTTAGGAGAATATTTTCTTACAATTAAGTCTGGCGGTCCTATAAAAAAAATACAAACGCTACAGTCAGGAGCTGATTGTATAAGGCCATGGATTATACAACCCCACAAAAAAAAAAGTTTGTCATGATCTGGGTATGTGGCATATGCAGTTATATGTATTTTGGGTCGCTGAATCCGAATCCGGGGTCAGAAATTCTCCATCACGTCTGGATTTCGACCTAACCTCAAAAAACTGAAAATCGTGATCTGGCCAAAAAAACTTTTAGGTTAGGTTAAAATCCTGAAGTGATGGGCTGGTTTTTTTTCGGATTCGAATTCGGAAGGTCCAAAAACATATAGAAACATATATTGCATGACCCGATCATGACCCCCCATTATTTTTTGGGCCTTCAAAAATTTTTCGAGTTTTTTGAGGTTAAGTCGAAACTCAGACGTGCTATGTAAATTTGGACTTCGGATTCGGACTTACAAGGACAAAATACATGTTGATACATATATCGCATGCCCAGATCACGATTCTATATCTTTTGGGGGATATCCAAAGGTTTTTCAGTTTTTTGAGGTTAGGTCGAAATCCAGACGTGATGGAGAATTTCTGACCCCGGGTTCGGATTCAGCGAGTCAAAATACATATAACTGCATATGCCGCATACCCAGATCTTGGCAAACTTGGTTTTTTTGTGGGGTTTTGTTATCATAGTATATATAGTTGTTATAGTTATTACTCATTTTCAGAGGCGGGAAGGGGCGTGTCCAAATTTCAAAAAAACTTTGAGACACTGCAATATATACGTATGTTGTCACAAAATTTGATGACTCTAGCTCTTATAGTTTCCGAGATCCAGGTGTTCATACAGACAGACAGACGGACAGACGGACAGACAGACATGGCTCAATCGACTCGGCTACTGATACTGATTCATAATATATATAGTTTATGGGGTCGGAGATGCCTCCTTCTGCCTGTTACGCACATTTCCGTTCCGACAAACACAATAGACCATGAATTTTTTTAAAATCCATGGCCTAAAAAGTGAAGTAAATTCTATAAATATGAGTGAAGAAAGAGATGTTGGTGGGCATTACCTGCACTCGAGGGGGCCAGTACCAGAGGCGCAGGACTCAACATGGGACTCTGATGGAGACGGTGCAGTCGGTCCTCAGATGGCATTGGAAATAGGGGGACTACTCCGGACACCAAACAGGATCGCCAAAATCCAGAGCCAATTGCACGCAGAGCTTTCGACAGACAGCAAAGGAGGCGTAGATCCAGAATTATCTGGGAAACAGCCAGACGCCTGAAAGACAATTTGGATAGTGTGGTGAAATCCGCAGTTAATGTGGCAATAGCAACCGCGACCCACACTTACAGGCAATTCTTAGACGCGGAAATAGGGCAGGCCTTGAAGGATCATCTGCGTCAGAGCAACATCAACCTGATGAAAGTGGTGAACGACACCTTTAGGCCATTGATCGCCGCGCCGCCGCGAGCCGAGAGACCTGCAGAGCGGGATCCTCCAAGGAGCCATTCCCAAGTCCAGTGCACCCTAAGAAGCACGCGCGCCAGAGGCACCAGCAGCCCGGAACCGTGGCAGAGATACACGGATAGGCACCGAGAGCACTCACAGCACGTGTCGCCAAATGAGTACCCAGCGGCAGACTATCCACGCGGCGAGACCTGATATGCGAATGCTACGCATCCGATTTCCTACGCCAAAGTGGAGCGGTGGGGATTATCCTTCGACGCGGACTCCGTAGAAGACTTCATCTTCCGTTTGGAGTTCCTCCAGAGGCGCACTTTTCACATTCTGCTTACCGGGAAGGCATGAGAGTGGTACTGGATCCATGTCAGGCACTCAACAATCACCAGCTGGATACAACTGCGTCAGGCTCTGCTTGACCGATTCCGCAGCCACCAAACGGAGCAAGATCGGATGCACGAACTCCTGCAACGGGAAGAGCAGGCCGCAGAGAGCGTAAAGGTCTACATCCACCACATGCGGAGACTAGCGTAGAGACTCAGCAAGCCCATGGCGGAGAGACATCTGTTCAAATAATAAGAAAGGGTCTCAAGGAGAGTGTTGCACGCTATGTCTATGCAATGGACATATTTACCGTGGATGAGCTACGAGATGAGGCAGCGGAAGTGGAACGCAGTTTCGGGCGTCGAGGACGGACTCCTTATGCGCAACAGCCAGTGCCTCCCGCCAATTTCAGGCCACATGTTCTGAGACTGTGAATCGGCAACACGATAGCTGTTTTGCTACCGATGCGGCAAGCCAGGGACGGTTACGCCAAAATGTCCAAAATGCGCGGGAAACGGACGCCCGGGTGTGGCCAGAACGGGAGACACACGCCCGTAGAAGAATCCCGTGAACTTTAAAATTTAAGGATTGCTCGACACCGGAACATCCGTCAGCCTATTGGGTCGTGGTTGCAGGGACCTCCTGAAAAGGAGCCGAGCGGAGTTGGCTGTGGAGTATTTAGGTAAAATTATGAAAGTAAACGTTTACATGTGCCCATATTTGGAGCTGAAAGCTTACCTGGGAGTCGATTTCTGACGAATCTTCGAGCTAGCGCCCGAACAAATTGGACGAGAGGCAGCAAATGGCCAAAATAAAGACCCCGCAGAGCTCTAGGCTCAGGATATGGAGCACTACGCTGAGGACGCAACCGACGAGCACAAATTAGACCCCGAGAGGTGGGAACTGTCTCCGGAACAATAGCAGCAGCTCGAATGCGTACAAAGGCAATTCCTTACCTTTGAGCAGCATGGTCTCGGCAGGACTCAGGTCGATAGACATACTATTGAGCTGAAAGATGGTGCAAAAACGTTTAAGGACCGTCCGTATCCCATATCGCCTCCGAGGAGGAGGTAGACAACATGCTAGCACTCGGAGTAGTCGAGGAGAGCAAGAGTCCGTGGAGCAATAGAACGACGATAGTGTCAAAGCCTGGAAAAAAACGATTCTGTTTAAATGCGAGGAATCTCAACGCACTAACCATAAAGGATGCTTACCCGCTACCCAGCGTCAAAGGAATCCTTTCCAGGCTGGACCAGACCGCTTATATTTCCAGCGTGGATTTGAAGTTTGCCTTCTGGCAGATTGAGTTGAATGAGAAGTCGAGGGAGTATACGGCGTTCACGGTGCCAGGCCGTCCATTATACCAGTTTCGCGTCATGCCGTTCGGCCTCTGCAACGCGGCACAGCGACTGGTCAGGCTCATGGACAAAGTCATCCCCACAGAGATCCGGACGAACGTCTTCGTTTACTTGGACGACCTGTTGATCCTCGCACCGGATTTCGTGACGCATCTGCGTTATCTGAGCCGTGTAGCACAGTGCCTAAGAGAAGCAGGGTTGACTATAGGCTTAAAAAAGTCGAACTTCTGCTTTAAAACCTTAAAGTACCTGTGCTTCGTGCTAGGAGGAGGACTCTTACAGATGGATCCTGGCAGAGTAGAGGCCATAAAACGGATTCCGAAACCAAATACCATGAAAGAGGTGAGTGCGTTCCTGGGAACAGCAGGATGGTACTGTCGTTTCATCCGAGACTTCGCGACACTCGCAGCACCACTAACCGAATGCTTTAAAAAAACAAACAAACGTTTCATATTTAGTGTCGAAGCTGAAAAGGCGATGCTGGATTTAAAAGAGACACTTACCACAGCTCCAGTGTTGGTCCACGCCGATTTCAAACGGCATTTTTATATTCAGTGCGATGCTTCGCACGTGGGAATCGGAGCCGTGCTTTTCCAGCGCGATGAAGCGGAACAGGAGCAGCCGATTGCCTTCTTCTCTGCGAAGCTAAACGCACACCAGGTGAATTACATCGTCACCGAGAAGGAATGCTTGGCAGCAATCATGGCGATAAGGAAGATCCGACCGTACGTCGAGGGAATGCCCTTTACCTGTAATAACCGACCACGCCAGTCTGAAATGACTAATGACCATGAAGGACCTTTCCGGAAGGTTGGCCAGGTGGTCGCTGCAGTTACAGGGCTACGATTGGTCCTTCCAAAAATATACATCGATTTTCTGGGTAAATATCCGCGGTCGAGAAGAGGACACGCCTATATTTTCATCGTGGTGGACCACTTCTCGAAATATACGTTCCTTAAGGCGATGCGAGAGGCAACTGCAGCACACCTCATAGAGTTCCTGGTCCAAGAAGTATTCTTCAAGTTTGGCATTCGGATAACGGGAAACAGTTCGTCTCTAAGATGTTCGAAGAGATGGTTACGGAGTTTGGAATAAGTCACATAAAGACACCAGTGTACTCACCATCGAGCAACGCAGCGGAAAGGGTGAACCGTAGCGTGTTGTTGGCGATCCGCAGTTACCTGAAGGAGGATCACCGGGATTGGGCCGCCCACATGCCGGAAATAGAAGTCGCTATCCGGAATTCGATCCATTCGGCGACGGGAGAATCGGTTCACAGTTT
Organism: Zaprionus capensis; assembly: GCA_018903675.1. Taxonomy (NCBI): domain Eukaryota; kingdom Metazoa; phylum Arthropoda; class Insecta; order Diptera; family Drosophilidae; genus Zaprionus; species Zaprionus capensis. The sequence goes on along the minus strand of JAEIFN010000872.1, from coordinate 28,441 downwards.
TCGGCCATAACCTTTTCCTGAACGGCAAATGTTACCGATTGGTTCGAAAATTGAGGTCCATGTGCGACCATGAAATGCACGGAATAGCACACAGGGACAAGATGGCTATCATTCGAGCCCGGGTACAAAACAAGCTCAACGACTCATATGAGGTGAGCAAGTTGCGGTACGATCAACGGCAGGGACCTTTCACGCCACGCCCGGCCAAGAAGTTTACCGCCGGAAGTTCATACTCAGCGACTTCTCGAGGAGCTTCAACGCCAAGTTCGCAAGAAAGTTCCTACGGGCGCGGGTGGTGAAGGCGGTCGGAAACAACGGGTACTTATTCGAAGATCTACAAGGGCGACGCCTTGGAATATATGACGCAAAAAAATATACGCACATGAAATATCGCTGATTTAATTGCCGACCGTGCAATAGGTCGTTGTTGGCCGGCGCGGGTAAAACATTATCGATAAACACAAAACCATTAAAACCAGGGACAGTAAATAATAATTATGAGATTAAAAAAATCGAAGCTCTTAAAAGTCTCAGAAAAATATGGGAAAAATCCTACCGTGCTAGTTTTTATCGGCGAACACAAAAACCGCGTAAATTTTTTTTTTCAATTTTTAATTTAAAAATCAATTGCTGCAATTGCTGCACACCAAGAAGAAGAAGCAAGGAAAGTAGCAGCCGGTCAACTTGTTCCAGAGCCACAGGTATTTGTGCGAAAAATTGAAAGCGTTTAAATTGGTTTTTGGTATTTCGCTTTCAATTCTTGGCACATACGTACACTATAATATAGTTGAGCTTATTTGCATGCATATATATACGCCACATATCACACATATGCGTATATACATACATACAGACAGGCAATTCATCGTAGTTTAATCATTATAAATACATAAATATATTTGAACTGCTCTTGGATGCAATTGTTTGTTGTTGTTTATGTTCCACTGTCGCCCCCTCTCACAAACTTTCGTCCATAATTCAATTGCAATAATAATTACTGAGTTCGAGCAATTGTATGTACGTATATACATACATACACACCTACGTATATACCAGCTGCAGCGGCGAATTTTTCGTTTCTTGCTTTCCTTCGTTCGTCCGCCAGCTGCGCTTTAGCTGCATACATACATACGCACATCTACACAGCAAGCTACAGCGGTGAATTTTTCGTTTTCGCTTTCGCACGTCACCCGCTCACTAGCATTGTTGTTGTCAATTTCGTTTGCGCGCTTGAACTCAAAACGGCAAGTGATACGCATACTCTACCTTTGGTCGGGTATAACTCTTTTTCGGTATCACTTGCATCGAATTATTTTTTTGATAACTAGTGCTTCTACAATTATTCAAGTATAATTGTTTTCGTCGTTTATTGTATTATACAATAAAAAACATATACTATCTCGTTTTCGTCCATTAAAATGGAACAAGAAAAGCCAAAAGAAAGTCGTCCGACTATTGACGACCTTAGAAAAAGGCTACGAGTATATGTCAAGAGCATTCGCCGGGTAGAACAGCGTCTAGAAACTGGTACTATACCACTAGACGTCTCCGAGCTTGAGTGCAGGCTTCAACTTTTGTCCGAAGCTATTGTCAAGGCAACCGGACTTCAGGAACATATTGAAAGCCTTGATGAAAACGATGAGTTTGGAGCCGAGTTGGAGGAATTGTCAATCACGACCAAAGCGAGAATTATGTCGCTTCTTTCAGCCGTGAAGTCATCGAGCGAACCACAAGAAAAGGTTTCGGCTCCGATGGCACCAACTCGAACTCGACTCCCTAATTTGGCATTACCTAAATTTAGTGGCAATTATTCTGAGTTTAAGAATTTTATAGGATTATTCGAGACTCTTGTTCATAATGATAAGAGCATTCATGCCATCGAAAAGTTCAACCATCTGATCTCCTGTCTCTCTGGTGATGCCTTGGGAACGATTAAGGCATTCCAAGTCACCGAAAGCAACTATGAAAAGGCTATGGAAAGCCTAAGAAGAGTATACGATAACGAATGCCTTATCTTTATGAACAATATCTCATCATTGTTCAGTCTTCCTAAAATGAATCAGCAATCTGCATCCTCTCTTAGAAGCCTAATCGATACGGTGTATATGGTTCATTGTTATCGATAGGCGATGACACTAAAATAGCGAATGCAATGCTGATTCATTTAGTATTAAATAGAGTAGATAATGTGACCAAACAAATGGGAAGAGCAGCTAGATTATGACAAATTACCTTTGTGGTCCGATTTTGAAAGGGTATTGAACCGTCGATACCAGCATCTAACTGCAAATAAAGCAAGGTCCGGAGTATCCGATTCTGCAAAAAACCCTTCTTGGCTGGGTTGTAGCTGGAAAATATGCTCCAAAGAGTCCAGTTCCCCAAGGTACCTCGTTAACATTAAGTTGCCAAGAAGAATTGCTTGTTTCGATAGATAACACTCTGCAGAAGTTTTGGTCACTTGAGGAATTGCCATCTACTAGGAAAATATGGTCGCCAGAGCAACAGCTCTGTGAAGACCACTATAGAGTCGCTTTGAAGTTAGACTGCCGTTTAAATCAGACCCAAATGTTTTAGGCAACTCGTTCGAGGTTGCAAAACGGCGTTTCTTGTCGGTCGAAAAAAGACTAACTCGTGACCAAGGCTTGAAGAAAATGTATCTCGAATTTATGGAAGAGTATCTCGCCTTAGGTCATATGTCACCATCGGAGATAGATGTTACGTCTACTCCGCACTATGTTATTCCCCATCAGTGCGTTCTGAGACCTGAGAGTACTTCAACAAAACTCCGTGTGGTGTTTGACGCATCCTGTAAGACGTCCACACACGTGTCTCTTAACGAAATTCTGATGGTGGGGCCTACAATTCAAGAAGACTTGTACTCAACTCTTCTTCGCTTCAGATTGCATCGTTTCGCTTTGACAGCTGATGTCAAGAAGATGTACCGCCAAGTAATGGTGAATGAAGCTGATAGGCCATTCCAATTAATAGTGTGGAGACGAGATCCATCTGAATCCTTGAGACTATATAAGCTCAACACCGTGACTTATGGTAGTGGTCCAGCCCCTTTTCTGGCCATCAGGTGTTTAAAGAGGTTGAGTGAAGCCGTAAGAGTATCTCTCCCTAGAGCTTCTGAAGTTATTCGGTCCGACTTTTATGTCGATGATATGTTAACTGGTGCTGCATGCATAGATGAGCTTAAGACAATTAAGTCTGAAGTGACTCAGGTTCTTCAAACAGCAGGTTTTGAATTGAGCAAGTGGTTTTCAAACTCACCTGATGTCACTGCATCTGAGAACACAGTTATACCGGTAACTATCTCGGATTCAGATTCAACTAAGGCTTTAGGTATTTCATGGACTCCTAGCGAAGACGCCTTAAAGTTCAAAATTGACACGTTAGTCATGGTTCTCCGAGCGACAAAAAGGAACATATTGTCGGTGACATCGAAGCTGTTTGACCCCCTCGGCTTATTAAGTCCAATTGTCATTCGAGGCAAGATCCTATTGCAGGAATTATGGCTTAATTAATAAGTTGGACTGGGATGAGTCTATTCCACAGCAGTTGGAAACAGCATGGAATAAATTGAAAGAAACATTGTCGAGAGTGGAAGAAATCTCCATACCTCGATATGTGTTCACTAATCCAATGTCACCAATACAATTACATGGTTTCGCCGACGCATCTATGAGAGCCTACGGTGCTTGCGTCTATATTCGTAGCAAAACTGTTGAAGGTTACAAAATCAAAAGTAGCGCCGCTCAAGACGAAAACACTTCCTAGACTTGAGTTATGTGCCGCTCACCTTCTAGCAGATCTTTGCCACAGAATCAAGCCATTATTGAAAATAAACATCGAACGAATCGTCTTCTGGTCGGATTCAGAAGTTACACTTCACTGGATCCGATCTCATCCTTCGTCGTTGGCGACGTTCGTTTCGAACAGAGTGGCTGAGATTCAGGAGTGGTCCAAAGAAGCTACATGGCGACATGTACCGACAAAACAAAACCCAGCAGATGTAGTTTCAAGAGGTTGTGACATTGATGACTTGAAGGAGTCAATCTGGTTTGGTGGACCTTCGTTTTTAAAGAACGAAGAGGAAGATTGGCCCGTTAATCCGCACCTAGAGCTGTCAAGGGAGATGATGGAGCTGGAAAAGAGAAAAACAGCGGTTGGACTGGCCGCTGCCGTAGTTAAATCGGATCTAGTGGACGTCATCGAGGGATTCTCGTCTCACCTAAAACTGCTAAGGGTATTTGTTTATATGTTCCACTTCATAGCTAAATGTAAAAATAGGAATGCTCAATTTGAAAAGATTCCGTCACCAACGGAATATAAAGAAGCCTTTTTGAAAATTATCGAAGTTGTTCAATGTCACGAATTTTCTGATGATATTAAAAGAATTCGCAAGGGATCCAAGCTTGGCCCTTGTCTTCAACGATTAAATCCATTTATTCACGAAGACAAAGGAACTTGGTGTACGTTTTCGTTGTTGAGAGTTGGGGGGCGACTAGCAAATGCTCCTATATCGTATGATGCCAAGTTTCCATTGTTGTTAACTAAGCGTTCTAAATTCGTACAGAGCTATGTCCGACATTTGCATCAAACCAATTTCCAGTGTACAAAACACTTAAAATCCGTGGTAGGCCCCCTTATAAGTCCTACATAGCGCTGTTTGTGTATTTTGCGTCCAAGGCAGTTCATTTAGAAGTTGTTTCCGATCTTTCCACTGACTCCTTTTTATTATGCTTTCAAAGGTTTATTGGTCGCCGAGGATGTCCGCAGATCGTGCACTGCGACAACGCGACGAACTTCGTCGGAGCGAGTCGCCACTTCGACGATCTGCGACGGAAGATCGAGGAGCAAGCGGACGCAATTCGCGAATTCGCATCAAAAAGCGGATGCGACTTTGCGTTCACACCGCCTCGAGCACCACACATGGGAGGACTATGGGAGGCAGGTGTCAAAACTGCAAAGCACCTACTCCTACGAGCGGTGGGCAGCGCGCAGTTGACAGCGGAGGAGCTGCAAACAGTTCTCGTCGGCGTCGAGGCAGTGCTGAACTCGCGGCCTCTAGGACCAATCAGCCAGGACCCCAGCGACGGAGAGGCCCTAACACAAGGGCACCTGCTGACAGGCGGGTCGCTACTCGCCCCACCAGCACTCCGGACCCCGGACCAGACGGGTCTCAGTTGCTTGCGGCGATGGCGACTTGTCTCGTCAGTCAGGCAACAGTTCTGGCAGCGATGGTCCCGCGAATATGTTCTGGGCCTTCAAATCCGGGACAAGTGACAGCAGCAGCAGCCCAACATCACAGAGGGAACACTCGTCGTCGTCGCAGAGGACAATCTTCCTCCGCAACAGTGGCTCCTCGGAAGGATCGTGGCAACTCACGCAGGGCAGGACGGCATGGTCATGGTCGTAGACCTTAGGACCAGCGAAGGGCGAATCTTTAGACGGGCCATTCACAAACTGGCTCCGCTACCAATTAGTTGAAGCCTTACAGGACTTCAACGGGGCCGGTGTTAAATTAAGTTAATTGTTGTAATAGAAAAACCTTGAAGTCTAGTGTAAATTAGTTTAGGGCGGAGCGGGAGCGCAATAAAGTCCTCTCTTCATTGTTTGAATTCGCCCCGTTTCGCCGCCGTAGTTAAGCTAGGCTAAGGAATGAAGCAGTTGAAATTATATCTTGAAATCGAACGCACGTCTTTTCGTTTTTTCGAACAATATTACAGCCACCGCAGTTTTCGGTTAATAGTAGTTTAATTAGATAAACTAATCTAAGTTTTAGTTTATAACTCTTATTTTGCAATTTTTTTAATAAAAATTATAACCGTTACGGTCCCTGATTAAAACAGTATCGATAGAGATAATTTTAGCCTTATTTTTAATCGAAAACATATTTAATCTAGTTTTCCTCTTGTCTATCCAAATGAATTATTTGACGCTGCTTTTTTTTAGTTATTTTCAAAAGCCTTAAAGTCATTTATTGACAGGTAGACAAACAGACATGGTAATAGAGAGATAAGATCAAACAGATGGGCAGGCAAAGAGCCAGAGATGCAGGCAGACATGATTGCAACAATAAAAGCAGACAGCGGTTTTTCATATCATCCGACCTTTGAAAAGGGTACAAAAATAACATACAAATTTTATGATCAGGATCAGCATTAGAGTCAATTTAACCATGCCTGTCTGTCTAATATGTGTGGGTGTGAAGGTTCCTGCACGATATACGTTGAAATGTATGCATGTTGAAATGTATAAATTTAAAAATACGCACTTCACGGAAATTAAATTTCAATGTTCTTGTCGATCATATATTATTTTATTTGTAACGATTTCTGCATATGGTATAAATGTGCATCATTTGGTCAGCTGTAGGCTGATTTAATCCATTAATCATCAAAATTCGATGAAATTAAGAAGTTTGCAGCTAGTTCTTCGTTCTTTTCACATGCAAAATACGCTTGTAGAGCAAGAGCTTCCGGAAATCCCAACGCTTTCAGCTAAAATAATTAGGATATGAGAATAGTTGTTAGTTCGTTTTACAGTTTGTATTATCTACATACACGATTGATGGCCTCTTGATCATGAGCTGTGAGCCGAATAGAACCCAAGCTCTCTGGCTGCTGTGCACTTCTCTCATTGGAATTTGTACTAACACTCTCTTCCCCAGTTGCAAATGTAATATGAGGTGTTTCGTCTCCTGCATTAGCACGTTGAACTCCCTCCGTCGCATCCTCACGGACAACTGATGTCGGTTGACTTTCGTTTGACCTTATGGTCGACGTTGATCGACCAATTCGTTGATCATTGTCACCCACTTCCCCATCAAGGGGTTGATTTAACATATTGAGAAAAGCATCCTGGTTTTCCGAAATAAGTTGCAGAAGTGCTGGATTAGTTTGTCCAATCTAGAAATACAAACACATGTATAAATTTGGATAACTGTAATCCTGTTTTATAATTATAGTATTTACCTGTTGTAGAATAGCGTGTAGAAGATGCGGATTTTGATATATCAGGGAGCGCATTTCTAAAAATTGTGGTTGACTCCGCAAAAACTCGAAAGGGTCTAGGTTGAAATGTAGATGTTAGTATGTATATAAGTTTATATATAAACCGTGACATTATGTTATAGATGTTTGATTTCAGTTACATTTTAAAATCTACTAATCTCCTGGCGACAGGTGGAAACGTTAAGTATTTTGGGAGTTATTTACATAAAATGTATTGAATAATAAATAGATTCTATTGATTTGTATAACGAAGTTAAACACCCATTCATATAGAATCATTTATAACTTCTATATATAGAATACAAAATACATAACTTAACCACAACTATAACATATTTCGGACATATAAATTGTATAACAAACTGTATTACTTATAATAAAACATAATTAAAGCATAAACTATGTTGAAAATAAAAAAGTTGAATAATTACCAGCTGCTGATTCAGCTTCAACATTGCTCACACTTGCTTGACGCAAATTCAAACCCCTTAGAGAGGGCTCTCTTTCATTCAAGAGATTCTCTTCATGAGGAATTCCTGTTATTAAGTACTCTACAGCACGCTCTGGGTTATTAAAACTAGCTGCCATTGCACGCTCTACCTCCTCACGAGCGTAACCCATTTCAACCATTGAAGCAACTGTGCGACTGTATTCCTCGCCCATCAATAAATTGGATTCTGCACGCGTTTGCAATGTGGCATTTGCCAACTCACCAACCAAATCAACACTTGACAAATCAGTTGCTGGTCTTTCAGATTCAACTGGAGTTGAGGTTGTGGCTTCGGAATTACCACCACCAATACCACCCCCCGCCACAGGGCTTTGTTTGTTAGTAGTATTCATGACTGGTTTTGTAGCAGAATCAACTACTTTTACGGGAGGTTTCTTCTCCTCCACCGACTTATCTGCAGTCAGTTTTGAATTGTAATAGGTTTCCTTTGAAACTGGAACTGCTGCAACCGCTACTGGTGTCAAGTGTGGTATTGTGGTGTGGCTAGTGTTATGGCCACTTGCTGCGATATCTCGAGTTAGCATTACAACGATAAACTTCTTTTCATCGACTTTGTATGAGCCGACTGTTCGGTTATCCGCTAGTATGATGCCTTAAAGAATAACAAAAAATTAGTTGTTTATGAATAAAGCTTTATGTACACAGAAATAGAAGTTCAAATTATAATATGTACTTACCTGCATAAATAAGTTTTTGTTTTTCAACAATATATTCTGCACCACGTTCACTGAAAATTAATTTTTTCAGTTCTAAAACCTATAATGGATATTAACACAAGTTAGTTATAATGTACGTTTTTAAATTGCTGCAAAATATATAAATTTAATTCGAACTTTCCGTTTTTTCGGGGTCAAACTCAATTGTGAATGTTTGTTGTTGTAAATTTTTTACTGTGATAATCATTCTGTATGTATTTTAAATTCTTTCAATTCTCTTAATGCTCTCGTTTTTCTCATAAAAATGTTTGTCATCGACACTAGGGATGGTTTACAATAAATTAAATATCGAGTACAATCATTCGGTGCAATATCTCAATTATCGATATACCTATCGAAGTACCAATTACCAAAGCACTAAGCATCGAACATATAGAGTACTCAAACAGCGGAATCTACTCATTTGATGGTGCGGAGACTGGGACCCCTGAACACGAAGTGGTTCATGAGTGAGCGATCGGCTCTCTTCGTTAGAAACCGCGAGAAGCGCACAGCGGCATCAACTCAGTCGTACGACAGCGGAACGGGGTAACGACATAAGTCCGCCGCCATAATTCCGCCGCACCAAAACGTCATAATATCACGCGATCTTATGACGCTTAAGAACGACATAAGTTCGCTAAGATAAAAACGACATTATTCCGCCGCCGGCGAACTTATGTCGCCCTGAAGCGCCATAAGATCGCGCGAACTTATATAGTTTAAAAATTAATTCTCATTTTTAATTTAATGTCGGGGTAAAGGTTAAATAGCTGCATGCGTCACCGATTTTGTTTAAATTTTTTTTACTGATATGACTTTATTTTCATGATTTTAGGTAAAAGAATTATTTGGCGGTCTCTTCTAGTTTTTTTTAATTGAATTTAGAAAATAATTAAATTTACATGTATTTTGTTGTTGCCTTTTTGTGCAAGGCGCCAGTCTGCCTGAAACATTTTGTGACGGTACAGTGTCTAATAATACGATTCATTTGAAATGAAAACTGAGCAAGCAAGAAACTTCAAAGTGTTTAGAAAAACAGCGCGCGCGCGATTTTAATTTTTCAAAAATTTTTTGCCTGAGGCGCTCTATTCTTCCAAATAAAAACTATTTTTTTGCAGAACACATATTATATTTAAAATCATATTGAGCTTTTAAACAACTTCGTTGGCGCCAGTCTGCCGACCTCCGAGTTCTAGTTGTAGGCGCCGAAATTCTCACCCAATATGCAAATCATAAAATGAAACATTATTTTGTTTAAATAACATTTCGTTTGACATAAATCGCTTGTAGGCCACTGTGCGCATCATCCTGACGTTATACTCAGAATTGGCCAACAACAAAATACATTTAAATTTAATTTAAATTAAACTAGAAGCGACCGCCAAATAATTGTTTCACCTAAAAACATGATAAATATAGCCCTATCAGTAAAAAATAAAATCGGTGACGCATTCAGTTAATTTTTAAACGATATAAGTTCGCGAGATCTTATGGCGTTTAAGGGCGACATAAGTTCGCCGGCGGCGGAATAATATCGTTTTTATCTTGGCGAACTTATGTCGTTCTTAAGCGTCATAAGATCGCGCGAAGGAATTTTTGAACGACATAAGTTCGCGCGATCTTATGACGCTTAGAAACGACATTAACTCGCTGAAAAAACGCCATAATTTCGTGGACAAAATGTACTGGGCGAATTTATGGCGGCGGAATTATGACGCTATGCCCAGCGGAACTATGAGCGCGGGCATATTTCTTTGCTCTAGCCATCGTTTCAATGTATATGTGCTATGTATGCACATGCACGCAAGTAAATGTATACGTTGCATGTGAAGTTTGGCAATAAGTAATTGCTTCGGCCAGCGCGCTGGCAGCCTGAAGTCAATTTTCTGTTTCGGCGTTGAGAGCCAAGAGACTGAGATACAGTGGGCAAAAATAGTTATTTGGCGGCAATAACTTTTAACATCTGAAAACATGTGCATTTATAATTTATTGAGTAGATAGATTAAATATATTCATATTTCTATTCTAATTTTTATATCAAATTTATAATATTGAAAAAAAGTTGTGCAACCATAATTTTTTTATACCCTTCAGCTATTACAAAAGCTAGAGTTACCAAATTTGGCAGGAAGACTCCTGTGTACTATAAGCAGATCAAGTTTATTTCAAATGTTAGGTGCCACGCCCACCGCCCCCACAAATCAATAATTTAATTTTTGAATTCAAATTGTAAGCGCTGTATAAAAGATACAACTTTCTGACTTCAAAATATACTAAGCTGAATGAAATATCTACGTAGTCTCCAAATTACAATCCGATCGGACAATAATCATAGAAGTTATTTAAGAAAGTATGAGCATAAAATCAAGTGCTTCTGTCAACTAATAAGGGAGGCGGGCGAGCGCGAAGCGCGAGCGCCATCTGTCGGGATTAATTTCAAAGCATGTGAATATGCATATGTGTATGAATTTAACAAATTAAACTACACGGGAACATAGGTCGAAGGGTATCCCACTGTCGCGTTTTGCGCGACTGTTGCTCTCGTTATACCCTTCGACCATTGAAAATGGTCAAAAATGGGTATACTAACTTTGTGCAAATGTATGGAACAGGCAGAAGGAGGCGTCGGAGACCCCATAAAGTATATATATTCTTGCTCAGGATCACAAGCCGAGTCGATTGAGCCATGTCTGTCTGTCTGTCTGTCTGTCTGCCTGTCTGTCTGTCTGTGTGAACGCACAGATCTCAGCAATTATAAAAGCTAGGGTTACCAAATTTGACAGGAAGACTCCTGTGTACTATAAGCTGATCAAGTTTATTTCAAATGTTAGGTGCCACGCCCACCGCCTCCACAAATCAATAATTTAATTTTTGAACTCAATTTCTAAGCGCTGTATAAAAGATACAACTTTCTGACTTTAACATATACTGAGCTGAATGAAATATCTACGTAGTCTTCAAATTACAATCCGATCGGACAATAATCACAGAATTTATTTAAGAAAGTATGGGCATAAAACCAAGTGCTTCTGTCAGCTAACAAGGGAGGTGGGAGAGCGCGCAGCGCGAGCGCCATCTGTAGGGATTCATTTCAAAGCATGTGCATATGCATATGTGTATGAATTTAACAAATTAAACAACACGGGAACATAGGTCGAAGGGTATCCCACTGTCGCGTGCTGCGCGACTGTTGCTTTTCTTACTGGTTTTTGATTATGTTTGTACTAAATTTGACAAAATTTTTCAGCCAAAACTAAAAAATTCGGAATACATCAATATCTATTTACTAAATAAAATTATGCCATAAATCAAGCCACATATTTTCGAAGCTATAAAAGTTTCGCCGCAAGATAACCATTTTTGCCCACTGTGTCTCTGTCTCTTGGCTCTCGACGCCGAAACAGAAAATTGACTTCAGGCTGCCAGCGCGCTGGCCAAAGCATTTGCCTGTTGTCAAACTTCACAAGCAACGCATACATTCATATGCGAGGTTGTGCATGCATACACGCACACATTGAAACGATCCCAGAGCGCAAAGAAATACACCTGTGCTCATCGTTCCGCGACTGAGTTGATGCCGCTGTGCGCCTCTCACGGTTTCTAACGAAGAGAGCCGATCGCTCACTAATGAAACACTTCGTGTTCAGGGGTCCCAGCCTCCGCACCTCATCAAATGAGTAGATTCCGCTGTTTGAGTACTCTATATGTTCGATGCTTAGTGGTTTTATCTTTGTTTATTTCGGATTAAATGAAATTAATTTTAAATTTACTTAACTTAACATTTTTTTAATTTAAACTTTACGCTTAATTATGTTAAATTGTTTTTTTTTTAACTAATTCATTGTATTAATATCTTATTTCTAATTCAGTCGACTGCATATACGACAGGATATTTTTAACAAACAGTTAAAGTGTTTTAAATCTTTTCTCCAGCTCTATTTTGAAACCACTGCATATTCGAAAAATACAAACACTACCGTCAGGAGCTGACTGTATAAGGCCATGGATTATCATAGTATACCGTAGGCAATAGGTATACTCGTAGGTATGCATTTCTAGCGCGTACCAAATTTCATTACATGTGCTTCTTCTTGATTTTTTTGGCACGAACTAAGAATGCATATTGCGTCTTGTCGTTTTATCTAATGTCTCACCATTTTCGACGACTGCGGGAGATGTTCAGTAGCTGAGTGGACTATGTCCCGGACTCTAAGGCGGCCAATGATATTGAGCGTGTTCGAAGTTCGATTGCTGCCGCGATCAACATGTGAAATTCTTTTGTATTTCATAATTTTTTTTAAATAAATTAAAAGCTCAAAAACATTAAAGAGGGGCGGCGGCGGTAGGCGATTTTTAAGTTTTAGTTACGCAATATATGTAATTAGAACTTAGTTTTCTTTCGTCGGTACACAACACCAACTGCAAAACTAATTGTACATATTTATGTATGTACATACATATATACAATCGTGCAACAATGTGTGTTGAAGTGGGACGCCAATACATACATGTGGATATGCAGTTATGTATGTATAGGCGTCCCACTCGCACATTCATCACTTTACAAGGGCATGATCTCTGTTATTTTCTAGCATTCTAATTGCAAATTTTATTTAAATGTAATTTAATAATTTAATTTGCTTGTAGCGGATATATCACAGCCCGCTTGACTGTAACTTTTCTTTTAGTTTATTAGAATAAAATAAATAAACAAAATAAAAAATAACTAATAAATGAATATTCCCACCCGCCGGGGGTTGAACACACGCACTCTCTCACAGTCTTTTGAATTTGTCGTCCGTCACTCTAACCATTCGGCTATTGCCTCACTCCTTGGCCCATCGGCAAAGCTGCATTGTGAACCAATTCTGTTACCATACAATGCAAATAAAAAGTTTAATAAAATGCTGTGTGTCTGACGCTAGATTTGAACTTCGGTATGCTTGCGTAAATTAGGTATGCTTAAGTATGTATGTTCAAAGTGAGTTTAATTCGTATCATATCTCACTTATTTATAGTCCGATTTAAATGAAATTTTCACATAACGTCCGTGGCAAGGTATTTGTCATGAAAGATATACAACTTTGGTTGTTGAGCTAATATTGTAGATTTTAAATAGTTTTTAAATAGTTATTACTGATTTTCTGAGGCGGGAAGGGGCGTGTCCAAATTTCAAAAAAAACTTTGAAACACTGCAATATATACGTATGTTGTCACAAAATTTGATGACTCTAGCTCTTATAGTTTCCGAGATCCAGGTGTTCATACAGACAGACAGACGGACAGACAGACATGGCTCAATCGACTCGGCTACTGATACTGATTCATAATATATATAGTTTATGGGGTCGGAGATGCCTCCTTCTGCCTGTTACGCACATTTCCGTTCCGACAAACACAATAGTCCATGAATTTTTTTTAAATCCATGGCCTAAAAACGGCGTATAATTTACTAACTATATTTTTGACTTCATTTAAATATCGGAAGTATCGTAGCAATCGTATCAATAAATAAAGTACATATAAATAAATAATGGAATTAAATTATTCAAATAAATGCCATTGCAACTTGGAATTTAATTTGTTTTTGTCGGCAGTTGGGGCCCACTGGAATTCGGGGGCCCTTGTGCAACCACATCCTGCACGAGCCTGAGAAAACTATTGTATTATTACCCACTTTAAGACTTTGTTGCAGTGTTTATATAACAAAACTTAAGCATAAGTGGATAAAGACAATATGATCCCATATGAGCGGTTAAGTGGAGTGTCAGCATATTTTGTATAAACTGTGTGACTCTCTCTCGCGACCAAGTATATAAACACATACATATGTATGTATGTAAGTAAAAAACACAGAGGCCGCTCCGAGGCCGGCGTCTCTGACAACGTAGCCGCTCTAAGAACATAAATTTATAAACCTAATGGACAGTCCGTGATGGACAATTAATGACTAAAGTCATGAAATGAATAACACTGCATAACTTCAAATAACTTTACCATGGTCAACACTATATTTGGATTTGTATCCATTTAAAGCTAATCTGTCGTGCTTCGCTACTCCTTAAACCACTTGATTGGAGTCCTATCCTATTACACAATGTCTGTCCATCTGGCGCATTGGCTTGCATTGTTGATAGTCTTTCCAACATATGATAAAATATATATGATAACACAGGCCCACAAAAAAAAAAAAGTTTCATGATCTGGGTAAGCGGTATATGCAGTAATATGTATTTTGGGTCGCTGAATCCGAATCTGAGGTCAGAATTTCGCCATCACGTCTGGACTTCGACATAACCTCACAAAACTGAAAAACATTAAAATATCCTCTTAAAGATATAGAATCCTGATCTGAGCATGCGATATATGTTTTATCATGTATTTTGTCCTTCTAAGTCCGAATCCGAAGTCAAAATTTACGTAGCATAAAACTCGAAACATTTTTGAAACCCAAAAAAATAATGGGGGGTCATGATCGGGTCATGCGATGTTCCTATATGTTTTTAGACCTTCTAAATCCGAATCCAATGTCAAAACTAGCCAATCACGTCTGAATTTACACCTAACCTAAAAAAAAGTTGAAAAACTTTCCGTTTTTCAGTTTTTTGAGGTTAGGTCGAAATCCAGACGTGATGGAGAATTTCTGACCCCGGATTCGGATTCAGTTACCCAAAATACATATAACGGCATATGCCGCATACCCAGATCATGACAATTTTTTTTTTTTTGTGGGGTTGTGTAATTTGACACGTTTGGTGTACATTTGCCATTCCATGTTGCATGTAGGTTCCTTGGTGCTTCGCAAATACAAGTGAATGCGCTGATCAGCCACTATCCAAAGAGTTACCGCAGTTCCAGATGTACATTGCCTTGTGCAATATTAATTTGTAATTATATGTTTGCCAAAAGACGGAAAGTCATGCCTGCCCCACAGGGCGTATCTATCATATGCAATGCGTTCGTCTGGAACCAACTGCGGAAGATTTGTCTGTACATTTGTCTCCAGATTATCAGAATCAAAGTGTCTCGCGCATCAAATAACGATCAAAAAGTGCGAATTATGCCAAATGTCGGATTGATGGGCAAATCATTGGTAACCTGATTAATTATTTTGTTCTTCTGCAATACACATGTGGGAATCGTGATGAGTTGACAGAAACAGAGAATTGTTGAGTAAAGGATTCATTACAATCTATCCAGATCGTTATTTATTTATTTATTTATTTAATTAGTTTATAGTCGGACTAAGGTCAGTCGACTGTTTAAAAGTAAGAAAAAAAAATTAATAGTTAAAATTAATAATTTTAAATTTAAAGTAAAATCTTAACTGTGAAGAAAAAAGAAATTAATTAAATTAAATTTGACTCTGGGATAAAAAAAATGAAAGAGCCGATCCAACATTTGTTGCAGAGGATTGGGGAAAACCCAATTAGATCAGGAGAGTTAGTGTTAGTAAGCAAAGCCTAATCAAATAGCGATTGGAATGTTCAAAACATGCAGTTAGTTAAAAAGTACTACTGTTACTAGAAAGAAGATGAGTATGTCCTTAACTAATTACTAGAAAGGTGGGTGAGGATTAGTGATTTTAAGCAAGATACAGAATTATTGTTGTTGTTAGCTACAATGTAATATAGTTTATTATAGTCCGAACATAATACCCTGAAAGGCTCATGCAGGGCATAATTCGAGTTACAATAGAAAAGTTTTAGAGGAAGATAGTTACGGGTGACTCTACCAGGGACAGAGAAGTGTAGTCGACTAAGCAAGTCGTTACTATCTATGTCCCCTTGTATAAGGTTATTAATGAATACAACACCAAGCATAGTTCCACGATTTGCTAGGGAAGGCAGATTTAGTAACAAAAGTCTACTAGGATAGGAAGGAAGTCTTGAATTTACATCCCAGTTAAGGCCACGCAAGGCAAATATTAAAAAGTTTTTCTGTACGGATTCAATGCGGTCCTTGTGAACTGTGTACTGAGGACTCCAGACACATGATCCGTACTCGAGAATTGGACGAACAAGCGAGGTGAAAAGAGTCTTAGTTAGGTAAGGATCGTCAAACTCCTTAGACCATCTCTTAATAAAGCCGAGCACACCCATAGCTTTATTAACCATTGACGAAATATGTTCGCAAAACTTGAGTTTGCGGTCTAAACGGACACCTAGATCATCAACAAGGGAAATTCTTTCCAAAGTACAACCACAAAGAAAGTAAGATACGTACTTTGGACAGGGTCGTGAGAATGTCATCAGCTTGCATTTGGAGCTGTTCAGGTTAAGAAGATTTGCACGACACCAAGAATAGAAACAGTCTAAGTCGGATTGAAGGCGAGAATGACAGGAGTCGTCTTTAAATTGAAAACAGAGCTTCACATCATCAGCATACATGAGAGTACGGGAGTTAAGTATGACCGTTGGGAGGTCATTGATGAAAAGTGTAAAGAGCAGGGGACCTAAATGGCTTCCATGGGGAACACTAGATGTGGCATAAACGGGGTAAGAAAGATTATTCTTAAAGAGGACTCGTTGGGTTCTGTCACCCAAATAACTCACAATCCAACTAAGAAGTTTTGGTGAGAAACCGAGGAGATTCAGTTTATGTGCAAGAAGAGAATGGTTGACTGAGTCAAATGCCTTACTGAAATCAGTATAGATGACATCAGTTTGAAGATTTTTCTGAAATCCTTTTACCACAAAGGATGTCAGCTCAAGCAAATTTGTCGTGGTAGAACGACTTTTCACGAATCCGTGTTGAAAAGGGAATATAACGGATCTGCTAAAGTGTTGCACGTGAGGAGTTATAATATTCTCGAAGAATTTAGGTATAGCCGATAATTTAGAGATACCTCTGTAATTACTTGCATCAGCCTTGCTGCCTTTTTTGAGTAAAGGGATAATGAAAGATTCCTTCCATATGGGAGGAAAGGAGGCGGTGTCTAAGGACAGCGAAAATAATTTGAGCAATGGCTTACATAAGGAGTTGGCACAATATCTAAGTACACAGGCGGGGATTCCATCGGGACCTGGTGAATAGACTGGTTTAACTAAGCTAAGATCCTTAAAAAGTGAACTTTCGTTCAGTAACGGTGTGAAGATGCCATTTGAACTTGGTACACTATATGGATAAGAATGAATGCTGGGCGTAGAAGAAGAATAAGTTGTTTGAAAAAACTTAGCAAACATATCGGCCATGGCCTGATCTGTGTCCGCCACAGCGTTATAAACCGAAAGTTTAGAAGGAAAGACCGCTGACTTACGCTTCATGTTAACAAAACTATAAAACTTTTTAGGATTCTGAAAAAACTGAAACCTACATCTGTTCAAATAGTTTTTATAACATTTCGCGTTAAGCACGGTAAAATTTGCCCGAGCAGTTAGGTAGCGGGAAAAGATAAGCGGTGAGTTTTTATGCATATATTTCTTGAATAAGCTACTCTTTAAGTTTTTTAAGCGAGACAGCTCTTTTGAAAACCAAGGAGGTTTGCTTGAGCATGTCGAATAGGATAACGGAACACAGATATCAAAAACAGAGTTTAGGGTGTTATAAAATATATTAGTCGCAACTTACATATCAGTTGATGCATAAAATTCAGACCAATCACAATGTGAAATTAAATAATTTAAATTTTCAAAGTCTGCTTTATTAAAGCAGCGCACGCGATTACACGGCCTTTCATTTTTATCCACAATACTAATACCCAAGTCGAAATTCACTTCGAAAGTGGGATGATAAGGATCTTCCAGAAGGGAAAGGGGTTGTACCCTGTCTACAATCACCTTGGAAGAATCAGAGGTGAAACATAAATCAAGCAATCTATTCAGAGAATTTTTGACATGATTGACATGCGACAAAGACATATCAAACAAACCGTCAAATAGGTCATGTTGCCGGGAAGGCAAAAGGAAGTTTCCTTCAGCACTAGATGTCCAAATACATTCTGGGATATTAAAGTCGCCCAGGACTATGAAGTGATCTCTGTCTGATAACAGGTTAAAAATAGTCTTAATTGCAGACAAGTGTTGCAAGTAGACTGATAATTCCGATGACGGGGGAATATAGGAGCAGGTTATATACATGAAAAAACCGGGAAATCGTAGTTTTACACAAATTAGTTCAATGTCAAATTGAAACTCCGGTTGTAAAAGGTCCGACTCAATGTTGGCGTCTACTGCAATTAGAACTCCACCACCTCGTCGGTCAGGTCGATCAAGCCTGTATGTTGTATACCTATCTGGAAAGACTTCAGAGCTTAGGATCTCTGGTTTTAACCAGGTTGCGGTAAAAGCAATAATTTGGGAAGAAAAGGCAAGACTATTAAGATAAAGACTAGAGATTTTACTACAGAGACCTCTAACATGTTGATAGGAAAGAATTAAAGAAGAAAGTTTTTTTGTAGGACACCTGACATTTTCGGAGGCATGAAGAAAAGAAAAGTTCAGTTTTTTGAAGACTTTGAATTATTTGCATTTTTTGGCGATGTAACGGCCAGCGTGGGAAGATTAACGGCAGCTCGGCTTTTTTGTTTAGGAGTAAACTCCTTAACAATAAGATCCGGCGGCCAAAAGGAAGTAGCGCAAACGTCTTTAAACTATTCTGCTGGGAGACTAATTTTAAAAGAAGCAATGTCGTTTGAATTTAAAGTTGAATTTTTCAACTGTGAAGTTATTTAAAGGCAGCCTTGAGAGGATGTACGATTGTACATCTTCTGTAGTAGTGTCCGGCGCCAACCGAGAGATAAACACCAATTTTTTGGGTTTAATCGCAACCAGAGGTTTTATACTCTGAGCCTTTGTAGCAGGCATTATTGCAGGAACATTTCCCTTTATATTCTTGTCATTGCTCGTAATGGGAGTAGGCACAAGAGGAGGAGCAAGAGGTTTGCGTGCGGTAACTTTGCTGCTAGATTTTTTTTTTTGTGCCGTTAGAAGAGCAAGACGGTATAGGGGAGAGTAGGCTTAGAAGATCAGGAGAAGAAGCCTGAGAAGAAGGTAGGTTGGTGACCTTTAAATTCGTAGAGACCGAATCTACAGGAACACTCAAAGGAGCCGGTGGTTTGCTAGAAACCTTTAAGGCGTTAAATTTGGCCTCCATCTCCAGAAATTCAAATTGGAGATTAGAGAAAGCTGTGCGTATCTTAAAAAACCCAATTTTGGTTTTTTTATGGATTTTCCGTAACTCGGATTCAGCCACACGACACGTTTCACACGACCATTTGAGACCAGTATTGGCTTGGACGGCGTCCATAACCCGCACAGTTAGGCCACAGCATTTTAAGTGACAAAAATTATCACAGGGCCAGCAACCAATGTGATCCGCCGTAGGATCAGAAGAGCATAAGCAAATTAATATGCCTTTAAAATGTAGGTGACAACGAAGAGCAAATAGAAGACAGAGTAAAGAAATAAATTTCTTGAGAGAGCAAGAAACAGTTACAGCGCAGAACCAGGCAAGCAAGCAAGTACGACAATAAAACTGCAAACAAAACAACAACAGCTGTGGCGTTTACAACAACAGCACTACACAGCTTACTCAGAGAGAAATATAATTTCGGGAGAGCGTGGGAATGTTAATCAAAACAGAAACCAAAAAAAAAAAACTTGCCGCCAAAGACGCGCAAGTGAAAAATTTAGAATATTAGTTTAAGAATTGACTAAGAAAAGTGTTAGTGTGTTACTTCTACGCTTGTACTTACAAGGTTAGCACTAATAAAATACCGCACTAATAATTACACCACTTAGGGAAGTAAAGTCACAAGAAATATAAAAATCACAGGGAGCAAAGGCTAATCACGTCTGACCACCAAGATAGCTAATTTTTCTAGGTATCTATAAATTGCAAACAAACATTCATTTATATATATATATATATAAATAATGCTAATAGCGGATTAAGGCACAGTAATATAATATATATCCTTAGATCTCTTAAAACTAATGATGATTTTATCAAAATTTGGTTCTGAAATTCCATTAGTTGCTTTCCTTCTTCATCTCGGCCCGTTTGATGGCCAAGGCTGGCCGAAGTGCCTTGAAAAGCTCATCGGCCCAGTAGGTCGACAGCGGCGCTGAGGCGCAAAGTTCCTTGAGGGCCAGCATGACATTGGCGTCCTGCTGGGACAATTCGGTCTCGCGGAATCGCGAATTCAGCCAGAAAATGCCCTGCTGGAGCGAGGACACGGGCATGGCCTGGACACCAATGTCGCGTGTATTCTGGCCAATGCGCGCATCCGTCTGGGTGGAGACGCTGCTGTACAGTCCTGTGGAAATTGTCTCGTCCACAGCCTGATTGGCTGCCCGCTCGGCCTGCTTCTTGAGTCGCAGTTTCTGCAACGGCATCTTTGAGTTCTGTTTCAGCTCCATCAGGCGCGCCACATCGATTCCCGTGAGGCGCAGCAGTTCAGTGGTCACTTGCGGCATTGGCTCCAAGCCCCATTTGGTTATGTTGATGTTGGATGCGCTTGTCGAGTTGAACTTGTACCTGACGTTGAAATTATTGCATAACGGCGAGGGATTCTCGAATATGGCGCAACTCATGAGGGACGTGTCGCGGGGCAACTGTCGAATCGTGTCCACGACCAGGAGCTCCGTTTCCGGCGCCTTGGAGGCTTTGAGCTTTAGCAAGCTTAGCACCGTCTTGACGCGCTCCATTGCCAAGCGGCGCTTCTCCCTGATAGTCGGTGGTGGAGCATCTGCATGGGAAGAAGCTTCCGCATCTGGTAGTAGCTTCCTTATGTTGATGACCTTCACTTGCACCTCGCAATCCTGCACCGGCACAAAACCAAGCTCGAGAGGAGTTGGTTTTACATCCGGTATGTTGCCATTGTGCCTGGAGGTGCCCTCAATGCGTGACTCTTTAGGTTGAGGGGGGCTCTGACTACGACTAAAGCTTCGATGTCGTTTCCTGCTCACCGCTTCGGGGTTGTGTTTGTGTTTTTTTTGTACTTCTTTTTCTTTTTTCCCGATGAACCTTTCAGCACCTCCTCTATAAGTTCCTTACGTCTATGGGTCAGATCTTCCAAATTCATTTGACTATACTCGTTATCCTCCTCATTGACTGGCTCCTCCAGATTCATATGTTCCATCTCGTTTCTTTTGGATTGTTCGCATGCCACCTCGAAATCCGCCTCGGAAAATGCGTCAAGGAACCCCAAGGGTAGTTCAGGCCGTTCATCTTTCTTGAAAACCGGTATTAAATTAGTAACATGTTGTTCGTCCGTCAACTGATTGTTCTTTGCCTCCGATCCAATTGACGTTCCCACATCCGGTCGCTGGGAGTCTGCTGGACTTAATATAATATAAGCGGAGGCAATTCCTCATCAGAGCTTGGACTTCTTTTTTTAATCCTGATAAGATTAAATGGAGGCGGGGATGGAGGCGTTGGCATCGTCGCAGCATGCTGATCCTCAGTATCTGAATCCCAACCGGTGGCACCTGAACAAATACCGGCGGTCGGCTCCGGTGAGAGTGCTCGTTTGTCGGGTGCATTCTGATAGTCGCGCACGGGTGTAGTCTCATAGTCTCGCAACGGTGTGACCTTATTGTCATCGTCCTCGTTTTTAACTCTTGTCTCGTGGCCTTGATGATCTGTGTTGTTCTCCATAATAAACATGAAACATACAATAAACTTCCCATTCAACTGGGTTGTCAGAATGCCAAATTGAGTGTGAACAGCTCAATCTACTGAAGAAATCACGAAAAATATACTGCACCTCTAACTATCGCTTACTAAAATTGATATATTTTATAAGAAACTTTTAAATTAGAGTAATTATATGACTGTAAAACATATCGTTAAAAAAACATAGATTTTGTTAAAATATAAAATATTTATATACAAAGTGTTTTTTATTTAACCGATACATATTATATTTGTTATCTTGGTATGAGCACTAAGCAATGAACACATAGAGACGTCAAACAGCTCTGACGTTGTTTGACACTGTTTTTTCAAAAGAGCTGCCCCACAGAAGAAGAAGAACAGAACAGCTGTTCGGCTCTCAGTACAAACAGTGCACAGCATCAAAACTGCTTCAGTCGCACAACGACAGCGAAACGATAAGCATGCGCGTACTTCTTTGCGCTGTGCGATCGTTTCCATGTATGCGTGTATGTATGCACGGCCTGCGTATGAATGTATGCGTTGCTTGTGAAGTTTGGCAATAGGCAAATGCTTCGGCCAGCGCGCTGGCAGCCTGAAGTCAATTTTGTGTTTCGGCGTCGAGAGCCTAGAGACTGAGGCACAGGTCCGTTGTAAGGGTTTTACGGGCCCCTGTGCAATACTTATCAGGAACTCCTACTTAAATTACATTAATTAATTAATATATTTGTGTTTACCAAAGGAATTAAATTTTACAAATATATCCGCATTAATAACATTTTTATGTTTGGTAACCGTGAGCCCCTGACTGTTGAGAGCCCTTCTTGTACCGCACACCCTGCGCACTTTTAGCTACGGGCCTGGCCAGCGTGAAATCAACTGTGTGTTTGTTTTTGTTTTTGTCATCGAGAGCTAAGAGACCAAATTACAGTGAGCCACAATGGTTATTTGGCGGCAATAATTTTAGCATCAGAAAACATGTGTATTTATGTTTAATTTTTGAGAAGAGGGATTGAAAATTGATAATTATATTATATTTTGTAGAGCAAAGTTATAATACCAAAAAATGTTGTGATAATTATATTTTTTTTGTATATGAGTTTACCAATATTGACAAAACTTATAAATTAAAATAAAAAATTCGGAATGCATAAATATGTAATTACTAAATAAAATTATCCTCATAGAACAAGACACATGTTTTCAAAAGTTTTAAAATTTTCGCTGCAAGATAACCATTTTTAGCCACTGTTCCTGTGTATAGGCTCTCGACGCCGAAACACAAAATTGACTTCAGGCTGCCAGCGCGCTGGCCGAAGCATTTGCCTATTGCCAAACTTCACAAGCAACGCATACATTTATACGCGGGCCGTGCATACATACACGCATACATGGAAACGATCGCACAGCGCAAAGAAGTACGCGCATGCTTATCGTTCCGCTGTCGTTGTGCGACTGAAGCAGTTTTGATGCTATGTACTGTTTGTACTGAGAGCCGAACAGCTGTTCTGTTCTTCTTATTTTGTGTTTCTGTTATTTTTTCTCTATTGGGTTTTCAAAATCGATGACCACACACAGTGATAGAGGTGGGAAAACATCGATGTTAGCAAAAATAACATCGATGTTAGCAAAAATAACATCGATGTTACCGATGATTGGAAAACATCGATGACATCGATGTTGGCATCGATGTTTCCCCACCACTGTGACAGTGATCAAAAGGAACTTACCGAATCTTGTCGTCTACAAATAAAGCAAACTTGTGAAATTAACAAACATGAATCGAGCCCGCAGAAATATCGGTAACAAACAATTTGTGTCTGGAGTTTATGTAAGTTTGTTGTTGTTTTTTACTAATAAATTTGTATAAAAACATACATACATACATAAGTGTAAATTTCAATTGCATTACTCATTGATTT
Organism: Zaprionus capensis; assembly: GCA_018903675.1. Taxonomy (NCBI): domain Eukaryota; kingdom Metazoa; phylum Arthropoda; class Insecta; order Diptera; family Drosophilidae; genus Zaprionus; species Zaprionus capensis. Next base: position 4,692 of record JAEIFN010000872.1, on the reverse strand, counting down.
ATGATCAGCATCCAATTAATAATTTCATACCGTTTCGATTTGTGGTGCAATTATATGTATATATTTACATGTGTACGTATACATACTTATGTATGCATTGACAGCGAATTAAATCAAACTGGTATGGGAAAAGTCTGCTGCGGTATAATTAGTATGATAGATATGAATGATGTACAATACACTGTATGTGCGTGTGTATGCACACACTGATTAATATCGATGTTGCATTTAACTTAGCATTTTGGCATACATGCGAACATAAATACATGCAAATGTATGTATGTATGTACATATATATGTTGTTGTGCGTGTGTGTATGCCTCGCAGTATGCAGATTCAATAAATACGGTAATACACACACACTAAATTCATAAAAGTCACCAACATAACACATACATACACACATACATAAGACTAAACATACAAACATACGTACATATGTATGTACGTGCGTATGACGTACATACATACATGCATACATATCCCATTTATAAACCTAATTCATATGTATGTATGTACGTACAACTATAACTTCTTTGCAATAACAGTAATTCTATTTTTATTTATATAATTTACAGAGCACAAATTTGAAAATGTGTGTCTCAAGCCAATTGTGAATTTATTTGCAATAGCCATTAGAAGTGCCTTAATCGCAAGTGCCTAGCGTTGTCCACTTATGTATCTCCCATCTCGCCGTCTTTCTCTCTCTAACACTCCCACACACCTAAACACAGACACACGCACACAACGGCTTTGGAAAAACCCGGGGGCGGTGGATAATTAAAATGAGGAGTTTGCCAGCACTTTTCGATAACAAGCTGGACTTGTGATTTTGGTTACTTTTGTGGCTACTGGAAATCGATTCGACCGAAATTGTAACTAAAATTATTAGTTTTGTGTTAGATAGCGATGCTCATTTACTTCACTTGAGTACCCAAACGAGACGCCACACAACGCAAATTCTTTTCGATATGATCGAATATTCGCAGTGTTCAGCCGTCCAGCCCTGGGCAGGGTGGGGCGGCGCAAGGAGTGGGCGGCAGGACATCGTTTCGTAAAATGAATGTAAACCAGCGCATGGTTGGCGGCACATGGTTTCCATTGGCGTTGGATTCGTTTGGGCACTTTGGGTCGTAGGAGTGGTCATGGCTATTCCTGAACTATAGTTTTTAGTAGAGCCGCCGGCACACGTGCTGCGATCTATATAGGCCTACGCTCACGCCTATAGTAGACCCCTTGAATGGCATGTAAGACATCGACTTCGAAATTGGTACATACTATGTATATGCAACAACATACACGATAATACAGTTCCGCCTGCTGTTGTACCCTAAACTTAATCCCGGAACCCATTACATATTATTGCTAATCTACATATCCTTTTTTTAATTATAAATACTGCTTACTGCAAATTGAAATTTGCAAGAGTTTTCTAGGTTGATTTAAAAAAAATTTTTAAAATACTTAAATCAATGGGAAAAAGCAAAAGAAAGGGGATTCTGTTAGTAATTACTTAGGTTAGAAATTGTTTAATATTTTGTAATTACTACCATTGCTAATAATAGATTTTCTTGTTTAGAATCCAAATGTAACTCCGGTGCAGCAACCGGCGCAGCCAGTGGTTGCAGCTGTGACACCGGCGCAACCGGCTGATGCCTTCTTTGAGGGACCTCCAAGCCTAAAGACCGAAGTAATTGTCATCGATGATGCTGTTGCTGGAGAGGGGACCAGTGGCGACACCTCGTTGAAGAACGAGGATGGGAGCCTCAACGGAGGCAAAATACCATTCAAAAAGATCTTCCAGAAGCGCAAGAAGTCTTCGGGTGAGTAGTAGTCTCTATAAAGATCACATCTCCAAATTGTATCAATTTTAATATTACTAATGATCTCATTCCGTTTAGAGCGAACACGCGATAAGAAGTTGCGACAGAACCGCCAACTGCGCAAGTCGATGCTGCCCAAGAATGCGTTGATAGCTCTCAACGAGGTGAAGGGTATCAACATAACCGATTTCACAATTAACAGCAGTCCGGATGGTGGCTTCACGGCCATTCTAACCGTTAACTCAAATAAGTATGAGGGCAAGGGCCATTCGAAGATGGCCGCCAAGAATCTGGCCTGTGAGAAGGCACTGCGCGATTACATTATAGCCAAGATGACGCCAAAGCCAAAGAAGATACAGAAACCCGCTGAGCCAATCAACGCCGAGCCAATGGAGGGCATTGAGGGGGAAAATTCCGACGCACCCGAAGATGATGTGCCCATGTTGAACCTGGCCTCATTTGCCATCTACAAACTGTTCGCCGAGTGGGAGCGGGAGGGATATATTGTGCCTGAAATGCATCCATCGTCCAATGCTTTGCCGCCATCGGGCGAACAGTTTCCATCTCCCTCCTCGACTGTCGTGCCAAAGGAGCCAAAGAAACCGACAGTACGCACCGAGCGTCCACCCAACTGGGAGACAATGCATCCGGCCACCTTGCTATGCGTGGTAAGTACAACTGCAATATGGGGGAGAGTTCCTCTGTCTCTATAGGTGGATAATGATAAATAGTTTTATTCCTCACTTACAGATGCGTCCGGGACTTTTATATGTTGATCATGGCAGCATTGGAGAGAAGCCCAATGTCGTGCAGCGTCTGGGCGTCATTGTGGACAACCAGGTGTTCACGGCCAACGGTCGCTCCAAGAAGATAGCTCGCCGCAACGTCGCGGTCAATGTGTGCAACACTCTGTTCGATACAAATTTTACATAAATATTATATCTATCATTAAAGTATGCTAAACACAATAAAAAACCGTATTTGGATTTATTTTTTTTGTTGAAAATCAGGCGGGGAACCGTTAGGTCACTAAGCTGCGAACATATAGAGTACTCAAACAGCGCAATCTACTCATTTGATGCAATGCGGAGACTGGGATCCCTGAACACGAAGTGTTTCACGAGTGAGCGATCGGGTCTCTTCGTTAGAAACCGCGAGGAGCACACAGCGCAGTGTTGCCAATTTAGCTTTTTTCCGGATAGATCTGTCCGGATTTCAACAGCGTCATCCGGAAAAAAATTAAAACAGCCCCTATCCGGAAAACCGTTCTTTTTAGGCCATGGATTTTAAAAAAATTCATGGTCTATTGTGTTTGTCGGAACGGAAATGTGCGTAACAGGCAGAAGGAGGCATCTCCGACCCCATAAACTATATATATTCTGAATCAGTATCAGTAGCCGAGTCGATTGAGCCATGTTTGTCTGTCCGTCTGTCTGTCTGTCTGTATGAACACCTGGATCTCAGAAACTGTAAGAGCTAGAGTCATAAAATTTTGTGACAACATACGTATATATTGCAGTGTCTCAAAGTTTTTCTAAAATTTGGACACGCCCCTTCCCGCCTCTATAAATCAGTAATAACTATTTAAAAATCACAATATTAGCTCAACTACCAAAGTTGTATATCTTACATGTCAAATACCTTGCCACGGGCGTTATGTGAAAATTTCATTTAAATCGGACTATAAATAAGTGAGATATAATACGAATTAAACTCACTTTGAACATATATACTTAAGCATACCTAATTTACGCAAGCATACCGAAGTTCAAATCTAGCGTCAGACACACAGCATTTTATTAAACTTTTTATTTGCATTGTATGGTAACAGAATTGGTTCACAATGCAGCTTTGCCGATGGACCAAGAAGTGAGGCAATGGCCGAGTGGTTAGAGTGCCGGACGGCTGGGAGAGAGTTTGTGTGTTGAACTCCCGGTTGAGGCGGGTGCGGATTTTCATTTATTAATTATTTATTATTTTATTTTGTTTATTTATTTTATTCTAAAAACCAAAGAAAAGTTACAGTCAATCAAATTAAATTATTTAATTAAATTTCAATAAAAATAAAAAATGTTCATTACTTTGTTTCATATAAAAGACAATCAAATTTATACCTATAAATAATATTAATTATTTATAAATAAAGTTAAGTATTTTTATATTATTCAGCACGCATCAAAAAAACGCGAACTAATGCGTTCTTCAATGCCGTCACTCTTTCCGTATTTTGTCTGTTATGACTTTGCAAGTTCAGTAAGATTCCAATTGGATGTTTCCTATTTTGTGTTTCTCTCAATATTTTACAATTAGAATGCTAGAAAATACCAGAGATAGATCATAAGCCCTTGTAAAGTTATGAATGTGCGAGTGGGACGCCCATACATACATGTCTGCATATCCACATGTATGTATTGGCGTCCCACTTCAACACACATTATTGCACGATTGTATATATGTACATACATAAATATGTAAGTTAATTACTTGCAAGTTTGCAAAGTAAAAAATAGAAGATTTTAATGTTCAATTAAGAACACACATACATTCTAGCTATCTTGGTGGTCAGACGTGTTTTGCTTTTGCTCCCTGTGATTTTAATAATTCTTGCGATTTCATTTCCCTAAGTGGTGTAATTATTAGTGCGGTATTCTATTAGTGCTAACCTTGTAAGTACAACCGTAGAAGTAACACACTAATTCTTTTATTAGTCAATTCTTAAACTAATCTTAAATTTTTCACTTGCGCGTCTTTGTCGTCAAGTTTTCGGTTTCTGTTTTGATTAACACTCCCACGCTCCCCCGCTCTCCCGAAATTATATTTCTCTCTGAGTAAGCTGTGTAGTGCTGTTGTTGTAAACGCCACAGCTGTT
>JAEIFN010000870.1:0-46292 GCA_018903675.1 Zaprionus capensis | reverse complement strand
CACGTGGCATTCTAGTTTATCATATTTTTCCATTTAAATTGGCACTCGATTTTAATTAATTTTTGTTGTTTGCCATTGGTTTTGAATTTTGGGATCACTTTCACTTTTTGGTCATTTAGTTATAGGTTTCCAGTATAGATGATCCCTCCCATAAAGATTGGAGCACCCTGGGGAAAAAGTCGGGCTCCGCTGGACACCTAAGTGCAGGTGCACCCAAAGGTGAAAATTATGGCCAAAGTTAACTATACCATATTTTATATAGGTATATATAAGGAGCCAGAATCTAAAGATTAAATATAATTAGATTCTGCAGAAAACAATTTTCTCGCCATGAGAGAAAATATTTACCTGGTCTGGCATCAAAGTTGGGGGTCTAGTCACGCTAATTTTTCTTAATCCAGAAAAATATTCCGCTTCCTAAAAATTTATTTAAATTCACTTTTTAGAATTTATATATTTAATTAGGTAGAAGAGTACTTACTCTTTATTAATTTTGAAACAAAAATTTTAATGCAGCATGTGCCGAAAAATTTAATATTTTTTTCCACGCTTGAGAAGATTTTTTTCTTCAGCGAGAGCGCACGTCCGACGCCTTGGTCTGATCAGAGAAGAAGAGATCAAAGACAGTCACCGTGATCGATATGTCGATTGGCCCTGACCTAGTTACCGATGCAAGTCGATTGCAGATACTTGCATTCATTTAGCGGAACTACTGGCTATATCACCAACAGATGGCGCTAATAGCCGATCGTACCCTAGGTCACATGCCTAGGTCATAGATGGCGCTTTTGGACATAACATATTTTTCATTGCCTACTTTTAGGTCGAATTTATTCGTTACGTTATATCGAACCTTTAAACAGAAAATGGACCAGTGACAAGCGCCATTACATCCATTTACTCAATTCAATGGCAAATCTTGATAAAGTTATGAATACAATTATCGAGAAAATGAATAACTTAACTAGCTTTGTGAACAAACATTTAAAAAAACCTGCTGTTAAATCTAGTACTATACAAATAGATGGTTCAATGATTCTGGGTTATAAGCCATATGGTCAATCTCCTGATGTTCATCAAACTGTTATAATAAATGAAAAACAAGATGAAGAATATCCAGAAGTTATAATAAAGCCCAAAAAATGTATTGAAAACTTTAAATATAACATTCAATTGCTACTTACAATCATATTCAACATGTCACTTGACAAGTTCGGACATTAATCAAATAAAGTAGAATATTCTAAACACTTTAGGAAAGGTGTTGAAAAATTTGAAGTTTTATTCAATGACTCTGATGGTAATCTGAATGCACAGAAGAAAATATTTAAAAATTCTCCAACACCTATAAATGAAAATGACTTAACATCAAAACAGTATGTTGACGAAGAACTAGAAAAAGTTGTAAGAAATATATCTTCTTCAATTTCTAAAGAACAGCGTCAATCAAAAAATAGGAAAAAAACATTTATTACAGAGATTCAGACAAACATTGCCGACTTCAACAAAAAAATTCCAAACTTACAGAGAATTGTGCAAAAACGAATTGAAGAATTGGATGGTATAGAACAAGATATTTTTAACAGCATTAGCTTTAAGACTATTCTTAAAAGTGAAACCGAGAGCATAGAACCTTTCACACATCATTTGAAATAAATTAGAATATATGTGGTATGAAACAGAAGAAGAAGAAGTCAATGGGGAAGAATAGTTTAAGAAGGTCAGCGATGACGTCAACAACAACAACAGCAGCAGCAACTACAACAGCAGCAACAACAACGAAAATGTTAGCATCAACGAAGCGAGAAATAGTGAATGAATTACATCGAGCATCAATTAAGAATTTTAAACGACGTAGAGTGATTGTGAAGGGTATCAACGACTTATGGCAAGCTGATTGGGTGCATACAGCTCATCGAATAATGGGTTCCGCTATCTTCTAACTGTTATAGATTGTTTTTCAAAATATGCGTGGGGTGAAGCATTAAAAACAAAAAATGCTAAGGAATTAGCACAGGCAATGGAAAAAATATTCAAGTCTGGTCGTGGTGCACCAAAAAATTTACAAACTGATAACGGAACTGAATTCTATAATACACATTTCAAAGCATTAATGCACTCTTATGAAATCAACCACTACTCTACATTCAGTTCCCTAAAGGCATCAATTGTTGAACGTTTTAATAGAACACTGAAAGAACTCATGTGGCGTGAGTTCAGTTTTAATGGATCATATAAGTGGGTTCAAATATACAAACAACTAATTGATGTATATAATAATCGAAAGCATAGAACAATACAAGAGAAGCCAATTAATGTAACCAAGGCTAATGAGGATAAAATTCTGAAGACAGCATATAATCATATAAAAATATTTATAGCCAAAAACTTGCGTCAAGGTGATCTTGTGCGTATAAATAAATACAAACATGTATTTGAAAAGGGCTATACTCCAAATTGGACAACAGAAATTTTTAGAATTCGGAAAATTCAAAGAACGTTTCCAACTACATATTTACTCGATGATCTAAATGGAAACCCTATTGAGGGAGGCTTTTATAAGCAAGAGATAAAGAAAACACATTTCCCACATACATATCTAGTGGAAAAAATTTTTAAACGAAAAGGGGATAGAGTATTTGTACGTTGGCTGGGTTTCCCCACCTCTCAAGATAGTTGGGTACATAAAAATAAAATCCTATAAATATATTCAAACACATGTTTTTTTTCTTTTTCAAATTTTATATATATATATATTATTATTAACATTTGTTTTATTCATAATACAATTTTACACATTTAATACATTATATACATTTTATACATTTAATAACTATTTTCTATCGTTTTTTTACAAATAAATATGAAATCAAAACAATTGTCTAGTTCTAGTTCTTTTTTCTAATTGTAATTCTCAAGCAGGGCCAGTTCAGCCTCAAGTAAATCAACTTCTGTGTTCTCTTTATCTTCTTTATATTTCTTTAATAATGCTTTCTGTTGAACTGTTTGTTTTTCAACATTCTCTAACTCTTTAATTTTTTTATCCCAAACTAAAATATTTGCATCATGCAGGTTTATTTCTTCCTCAGCCTTACGTTTCTGTATCCTATAATGGCCATGAGCCATTGTATTGTGTAAGTCTGGTTCTACAACTCGCTTATCATCTTTGCTGTCAAGCACTGTTTTTGAAATTGTACTTGTTTTAACTACATGGTTATTTGATCTAATCAATGACATTGTACCTCTCTTCTTTTCACCAGTATTTAAACATTTTTTATAATCAGCAAAGCCGATTCGCTTAACACAACTTTCCTTAACCCCTTTAGATTTTTTTACTTCTTGACCGCCAGGAACAAGAAATGAATACATTTTTGAACGTAAGCCTACGAATTCACTCATAGGCTTCCCATTCAACTCATCTTTAAAAAACCCTAAGCGTTTCTTGTTAACGCTGCTAAAACCGTATTTATTTAAGAGATCGGAATGATAATCAGATGTATCAAATTTCATTGCAAGATCTTTACGTATATCAGCGTAAAAATCATCAGTTTTAACCGTGTAACCTTCTATACTTCTTCACTCTAACATTCTTATGTATTCTGATGATGTGAAACTCTGTTTGACACATAGTGATCCTATTAATAACCTTCTTCAAACAGATCTTGATTTGTTTTTTGCTTGTCGTAGACATAACCTACTACATCTAAACTGTTTGAAGTCCAAGGTTATGTCATTTTACAGAGGTAACTATCATGTCATCGACTATAATTTTAACTTAACCCCACTCTTAAGAATATCTGAAGTAATGGATTTAGGTATCCTCTTTGACCATAAATTGAAATTTGATCGTCACATAACACAAATTGTCAATAAGGCATTTCGACTACTTGGGTTCATCAAAAGATGGGCCAAAGAATTCTTGTTCGTCCAATTCTTGAATATGGGTCTTGCGTGTGGTCGCCGCAATACCATATTCACCAAGATAGAATTGAGTCTGTTCAAAAGCAGTTCCTTCTCTTTGCCTTGCGTAGTTTTAATTGGGTTTCGGGTGTAGACTTACCACCATATTCTAGTAGACTCCTTCTAATTAACCTACCTTCTTTAACTAACCGTCGTATTATGTTAGGTGTTATGTTTATCGTAAAACTAATAAAGTACGATATAGATTCCTGCACTCTACTTAACCTAATCAATTTCTGTATTCCTTCTAGAGTTACTCGTAATTTTAGGCCACTTTCTTTAGCCTTTTGTCCTAATAATTACAGCTTGCATGACCCTTTCCGAGTTCTCTGTGCTGACTACAATAGACTGTCTAGAGTTTTCAACTTAGAGTCCTCCCTCCACTCTGTTAAATTGTCTATCCTTAATGAATTAACTCCTCATCCTAATAACTAACATAACTAACCGATCTGATTGGGTTTTTCTGGGTTTTCCCCAATCCTTTGCAGCAAATGTTGGATCATTAATTCTTGTTTTATATTCCCAAGCCTAAATTTAAAAAATATATAATCTTAATTTAATTTTAAAATTTTTTTTATATTTTTAATCTTAATTTTAACTAATGTTCATTTAATAATCGAATTTTTCAAGTCGACTGGCTTAGTTGACGTTAAATAAATAAATAAATAAACAAATAGACTGCGTTATTGAGAAGTTTAAAAAAATCTTTTTCAAACGAATTCTTAGCATTCGTTCTATGAAAAGTGTTGAGATCGATGTACGATTGCAGCCAAGGTTTTTGGAAAAATCGTACACCTCTATGGATTTTTTTTAAAATTAATCCATTTTCTAGGCACTGTTTTAGAGTCCTGTAATGGATAGCATAGTTTGACTTATGTTCTAAGTCAGCTATTAACTTTTTAACATGTGAATTGGGAGTGGGTTTCTTGTTTTTCGGACAGAACAGAAGATCGTTATGATCGTTATGCATCGAGAAGGGGTACTCTAGATCTACCTCAAGAATATATCCATATTCAGAGTCATCGTCTATGCTAAAGACATCAAACTCTTCTAGACTATCTACAGGTAGAGACCTGGTGGCAACGGCTATTGAGGTAGCCACGGCTGAAGGTGTCCGGGAAGTAGTGATAGCCTCTGCCTACTTCCCGGGCGACGTGGATGACGTTCCCCCAACAGAGGTTCAGCGGCTGGTGGAGTTCTGCCGCTTGCACAACAAGCCGCTCGTGATCGGCTGTGATGCAAATGCGCATCACACGATCTGGGGAAGCAGCGACGTAAATAAACGTGGTGAGTCCCTCTTAGAATATCTATTGTGTTGTCAATTAGATGTTGCTAACATAGGGTGTAAGCCAACTTTTATTAACGCTATTAGGGAAGAGGTTCTCGATCTTACCCTAGTCAGCAACTCTATTGCGAGTTCGCTGGTCAACTGGCGGGTCACAGACGAAGCCACGTTGTCGGACCATCAGCATATCAGGTTCGACCTCCCTGGCCAAGTCGAGATCCGCCAGAGCTCCTTCTGTCCCAAAAAGACAAATTGGACATTATTTAAAGCCTCTGTAGCTTTTAAAGCAGACTCGTTGGTCAGCAACCCTAGTTCTATCAGTGAGATAGAAATTGCTGCCAACCTGCTTCAAGATGTGCTAATCACATCCTTCGAAGACAGCTCTGTTCGGAAGACCTTAAAGGTCAACCGAAAAGTTCCTTGGTGGAATGACGAACTGGCTGCTCAAAGAAGGAAGGTTAGAAGCCTTTTCAACAAGGCCAGATCTAACCGCATCAGTTGGGACGTCTATAGGGACGCTCTCACTAATTACAACAAAACCATTAGGCGTGCTAAGCGCGATACGTGGCGCAGCTACTGTGGTAGCATTGAATCGCTGCCAGAGGCAGCGAGGCTCCACAAAGTATTGGCCAAAGGGTCGTCTAATGGGATAGGGCTACTCAAAAGAGCGGATGGCTCTTTCACTAAAGATCGCAGGGAAGCACTTGAACTTCTTCTTCAAGTCCACTTCCCAGGTTCGGTGGCGAACCCAGATCTATCCAGTCACGATGACGCCACCCTGTCACCAGACTCACGTGGGTCCAGTCTGTCAGGGACTATCTTCGACCCTGAAAAGGTCAAATGGGCTGTAAATTCCTTCGCTCCCTTTAAAGCCCCAGGGGGCGATCAGATATTTCCAGCCCTTCTACAGAACAGCCTGGATCACACTCTCGATCCGCTGGTCGGTCTCCTTAGAGCCAGTCTCACTTGGGGATACATACCTATCTCTTGGAGGAGAGTCAATGTGGTATTTATTCCTAAACAAGGGAATCGTCCCTCTGACCAGCCTAAGTCATATCGGCCGATCAGTCTCACCTCCTTTCTGCTTAAAACAGCGGAAAGGCTCGTAGACCTGCACATTCGGTGCTCTCTGCAGAAAACTCATCCTCTGCATCCCACGCAGTTTGCGTACATAGCCGGAAGATCGACTGAGGTCGCTCTCCACAAGCTAGTTGGTAAAATCGAGGGAGCCTTCATATCCAAGAATATTGCTCTGTGCTCTTTTCTTGATATAGAGGGTGCCTTCGACAATACCGGCTACGGGTCTATTTCTGCTGCGCTGGAACGCAGAAATATCGCCCGTCCTATAATCCGATGGATTGATGCTATGCTCAAACATCGGACTATTTCATCTACCTTGGACTCCACGACCGCTTTCATTAGTGCGGTTAAAGGATGTCCCCAGGGAGGGGTCCTATCCCCCCTACTCTGGTCCTTAGTAGTTGATGAGCTACTGAGTATTCTCGCCGAACAGGGCGTGCAAGCAGTCGGCTATGCTGACGACCTGGCTCTCATAGTGAACGGGAACTTTGCCAACACCGTGACAGAACTGATGCAATCTGCTCTGAACACGGTTAGTAGATGGTGCGAAGATGTAGGTCTTAGCATCAATCCACAAAAGGCGATTATCGTACCCTTCACTAAGCGCTATTCTGTTGACATAGGTCAATTGCATATTGGCGGCTCTCCCGTGGGACTCTCCAACGAAGTCAAATATCTAGGGGTAACTCTTGATAAAAGACTGAACTGGAATTCCCATCTAAACAACACCCTATCAAAGGCAACTCATGCCATGTGGGCATGTAGAAGATTCTTTGGTAGGACCTGGGGTCTCAAATCATGCACCATTCGGTGGTTATTTGAGATGATGGTAAGACCCATCGTCACCTACGCCGCTATTGTGTGGTGGCCCAAGGTCACGCAGGTCACCGCCATTAAGAAATGCACTAAACTGCATAGGCTGCTTTGCCTCTCTCTAACGGGTGCACTTCGCACCTGTCCCACAGCAGCTATGGAGTCAATTCTAAATTTGACACCGCTGCACATTCAAATTCAAGAAGCCGCTGCTATGAGCCTTCTTCGCATCAAGCTCCAATCTGGCCTTCTAGCTACCGAATCGGGGCATGCTAGACTTATCAAAGACATTCCTGGCTTAGAGATCTGCTCTAGATCAGATTCTATGACCAAGGAACTCTTCTTTGGCGCCAAATTCAAAACTCTCATCCCAGACCGAAGGGACTGGGATGCCGGCAACCCCATCAGTGACCCTCATGGCATACACTGGTATACCGATGGGTCAAGGACTGATCAGGGGGTTGGAGCTGGGGTACATGGTCCCAACTCCAAAACCTCGATTGCTATGGGCAAATGGCCCACAGTCTTTCAATCCGAGGTTCATGCCATCGAGTTCTGCTGCCGTCTTATCCTTGAGAAGGGGATTAGAGGAGCAAACATTTATATCTTCTCGGATAGCCAAGCGGCCATACTAGCCCTCTCCTCAAAAAGAGTAGGTTCGCGTATGGTGGCTGACTGTTGGAACTGCCTCCAGAGGCTCTCCAACAGGAACAAAGTTACCCTCCTATGGGTACCTGGACACTCTGGTTTCCAGGGCAATGAGCTAGCGGATGAACTAGCGAGGGCGGGGTCATCAGCCCCTTTGCATGGCCCCGAACCCTTCTGCGGCGTGGGGTGGTCAACCATCTCATCCATTGTGAAAGCATGGGCGGTTAGGTTGACCGAACGCTATTGGTTCTTCCAACCAGGGATGAGGCAGGCTAAAGAGCTTACAAATCCCTCGGTTAAACGAAGAACAAACCTACTCTCCAGGAGAGATCTCTATCTCCTTATAGGTTACCTTAGTGGTCACCACGTGGTGAACTATCACCTCGCAAAAATGCGTCTGTCCTCAGATACAGAATGCAGGCTCTGTAGAGAGGACGACGAAACCACCAAACACATTCTATGTGATTGTCCAGCCTTGGTTTGGGTTAGGAGGAAGCATCTGCACGTGGAAATCGCAGTTCCCGAGCACATTGTCCATTCCTCGACGAAAGACCTGTTATGCTTCATTAGGGAAGCAGAACAGCTTTTGTCAAGATAGGGAGAGCATTACAGGCACAAAAGACCTCTCTGGTCGCAGTGCCTAGCACTTCTCTGCTGGGAGACTCCCTCTTCAAAATAATAATAATAATAATCTACAGGTAACCACTCGAACCCACCATATGGTAACGGCTGTGACATTGCCCAACCATACAAATTATTAGCGTCTAAATATACCAGATATGAAGAATCTATTGTTTCATCATATTCCGGAAGATATTTATTATTCGCTTTTGTATATTTTTTGGTACATTGCACAAGACCGCCACGTATACCTGATTGAATGAATCTATATATATCAATATCTGTAAGAAGATCCAATTCAATCTTGGTACTTTTTAAAATGGCGTCCCAAGATAGCCCTGGAGTAGTGATGAACTGAGCAGGGTCTATTGAGTATATGCTAATACACAAGAGTCTGAAGTTTTCAAAGATGTCTGCCAATAGCAGAACATCAGTTTTCAAGTACAACTCTAAATAATCCTTTAGAGTTGTGCATGAAAACTTGTTCCAGACATCTTGTGCATGTGCATAGTTTTCTACTGAACATTCGGATTCAGTTAATTTACTGTAAAAAGCTTCTCTTGGTGGTAGAGAAGTTTCTTCAAGTCTATCAACTGAACTTAAATGTTCATAGGGAAACACACCCTTTTTACGCATTAACTGAAACTGCGATTCGGACTCAAACATTTGTCTGGTAGTGGACATTTGTGAATCATCTAGGTTAGACGCTAATTTATCTAACGAAGATGACATGAAACGGAAAGAATCTAGAAAACGAATCTCTAAATTCTTTCCATCGGACATTGGAAGAAATTTTGAAACTGAAATGTATTGTTCCTTATTGAGGGGCACTACGCTAAGTTGTCCAGGTATATTTGCCAACTCGTTAATAAACAAGTGACAATCATACCTAGTGAAATTATGACAAAATACTGGTATAAAATTAGGTACTTTGCACTAGACCGCCACGTATACCTGATTGAATGAATCTATACATATCAATATCTGTAAGAAGATCCAATTCAATCTTGGTACTTTTTAACATGGCGTCCCAAGATAGCCCTGGAGTAGTGAAGAACTGAGCAGGGTCTAGAGAGTATATGCTAATACACAAGAGTCTGAAGTTTTCAAAGATGTCTGCCAATAGCAGAACATCAGTTTTCAAGTACAACTCTAAATAATCCTTTAGAGTTGTGCATGAAAACTTGTTCCAGACATCTTGTGCATGTGCATAGCTTTCTTCTGAACATTCGGATTCAGTTAATTTACTGTAAAAAGCTTCTCTTGCTGGTAGAGAAGTTTCTTCAAGTCTATCAACTGAACTTAAATGTTCATAGGGAAACACACCCTTTTTACGCATTAATTGGAACTGCGATTCGGACTCAAACATTTGCCTGGTAGTGGACATTTGTGAATCATCTAGGTTAGACGCTAATTTATCTAACGAAGATGACATGAAACGGAAAGAATCTAGAAAACGAATCTCTAAATTCTTTCCATCGGACATTGGAATAAATTTGGAAACTGAAATGTATTGTTCCTTATTGAGGGGGTACTACGCTAAGTTGACCAGGTATATTTGCCAACTCGTTAATAAACAAGTGACAATCATACCTAGTGAAATTATGAAAAAATACTGGTATAAAATTAGGTACTTTGTATTTCAAGTTACAGGAATTGTGTGCAGCACCCCTGAATTTACCTGTAAAATGGCAATGATCTCTAACTCTATCTTCTAACAGGGGTGCTGCACAAATAAAACAATTCTTGGTCTCCTGAAACTCTACTTTATCATCAAAACTCATTTGAATCGGTACATTTTTTGATAAATACCTATCATAAATATTTGTAAGATTCTTTACTAAGCTATCTATAAATGCTGAACTGGCCCTCTCACTTGTTTCTAACTTAAAGCTACTTAACTTATTATCACAATATCATTCTTCGGTTGAAGAATGGCTTCGAAATCGGCATAGACAGCAAATGGTACCTTAACTTCCTTCTGATAGTTCTTATAGCGAAGAACTGCATTTTTTACACAAGGTAGTTGAGACACCTTCTTACTGCATATCTCATGGTGACGACTAGCTGCTGCCTCACTCGTTGAATAGTTCAAACAAATATTGCAGAACCATTGTCTGCACTTGTGGCTTCCAGTCTGTGATGACACCAATCTATGAAGAAAATATATATATATATCAAATAAGTATATGGTAATTATAAGTACTAAAATAAATATATAATTTTTTTTGTTTTTATGTATGTACTTACCGTGAAAGATTCTCGTCGCTTTCCAACAACAACATGTTGATGTGATGTTGTTTCACATCTTTGGGGTAGAAGATGGGGCCGATTATATTACCCTTTTCCAGATCATATCCAAAAACAGTAATGCTCAACAACGGGTTCATATCCATAAACTTATTAATATGTTTAGGCTTTAGTGGGAACTCTAAACCTTCAAAGTTCAAAACAATATTGTTCACTTTGATTTTATGTTCAGATATCCTTACATCATATGATGTATATCTTTCAGCATGTTGTTGATATTCCTTTATCGCAGCAATCACTGTCCATTTGAAACAGTATTCGTCATTGTTTTTGACGTTCACGATTGCTTTTTTACTACTCAAACTCTTGGGTAGTGCGATAAAGGAGGATCCTCTGATGGGTTTATATTTATTCACATTCATTTCCAATCGGATAATGCGAGTCAATGACCATCCACTATCCTTCTCTTGGGAATTTTCCATTCTCGAGATTATTTTTTCTGTATGCTCCTTGTACAATTCTTCTAAATCAGAATTGACAGTGAAGACTTCCATTTTCGATTGGAAAGACTTCACTTCCATACATTCAATCTCTTGTTTTATTAAAATATATTCGGCGAAAATCTTAAAATTCACTTTTATAGAAGTGTGAGCTTTAAGCACGCTGGAGAGGTGATTAAGGAGTGCCTTGCCTGCTTCCTGCAGAAAATCAGCGGGTATTACCAAGCCTGATTCAGTATTGTTGTAGAGGTACTGAAGAATCCTCCCATTGAATAAATCAATGTTTTTACAAATCCTGTTATCAACAGGTTCAATAGCACGTCTCTTATGCTGCTCTGTACGAGTATGATGTGACCAACTTGTATTATTTTGAAGAGTCACATCACAGAGCGGACAATACTTTATATTATTCCTGCCTCCTCTGTTTACACCCATTTCTTGTTGTTGCTGTTGTTGTTGTTGTTGTTGCTGTAGTTGCTGATATTGTTGTTGTAGTTGTAGATATTGTTGTTGTTGCTGTTGTAGTTGCTGCTGCTGTTGTGGTTGTAGTTGTTGATAGTGTTGTTGCTGCTGCTGTTGTTGTGGCTGCTGTTGTTGTTGTAGTTGTAGATATTGTTGTTGCTGTTGTTGTAGTTGCTGCTGCTGTTGTGGTTGTAGTTGTTGATATTGTTGTTGTAGTTGCAGATATTGTTGCTGTTGTTGTTGTTGTAGTTGCTGCTGCTGTCGTGGTTGTAGTTGTTGATATTGTTGCTGTTGTTGTTGATATTGTTGCTGCTGTTTGTTGTTGTAGTTTCTGATATTGTTGTAGTTGTAGATATTGTTGCTGCTGTTGTTGTAGTTGCTGATATTGTTGTTGCTGATGTTGTTGTGGCTGCTGTTGTTGTTGCTGCTGCTGTTGTTCTTGTGGCTGCTGTTGTTGTTGCTGCTGCTGTTGTTGTGGCTGCTGTTGTTGTTGCTGCTGTTGTTCCATGGCTGCAGCGATTTCATTCAAAGCCTTGGTGGTATATATTCCGTTTAAAGCCATTTTTACACTTATGATTTTTGATTTTGTTTTCACTTTTTTCTACTTTTTCGCTGATGTAGCAAACGCACTCTCCTCAGTTTCACGTATTTTTTTATACTAACAAAAATCTGGCCACCGATCGCCTTAATATTGAGAAAACGACCCATGCTAGAAGATGAGCACACTATACCCCCCATCTTAATTCACAAGAATTGAATAAAATTGAATAGAAGGACAATAGGTTACTGAAAAATCTCTAAGCTTTTTTAGAGAACCGAAAATCAAACGAATTAAAGAAATCAAATTGAGACGCGGTGGTTTCGAATTTAAACACAATTTATTATTGCTGGTGGCTCAAATTATGTTGCTTTCATTTCGATAGTGCAAAATTATACATACTAATAGAGCTGTGACCACAACTTGGCCACGCACTCTCAATTTTTGCCGTCGGCAATTGCCGATCGACCCAAAACAAGAGAGAGATTTTCATAATTGCACTTCTTGCGCTCTCTTAAATTTTTATCTTAACTACTCTCTTAACTACTGCTCGAACATTCCGGCCCCGTTAAAGAGCTCCGGTCTTTAATACATCGGGAGTCGGGCCAGCTTGTGGATTGGGCGCCTAATTGCGCCTGCTGGTATTTTTATTTCGTCCTTGCCGTCCTCCCCTCGAATTGTGTGCTGCTGGAGGCTGAGCAGGTAGTCCTTGGACCACTTGCGCCAAAAGTGCTGTTTGAGCGCCAACAGCTGCTGCCACAGCTTCAAGTATCCGCGTCCTTGCTTCCTGCTGGTCCCGTCTGGATCGGATCCTGTGGGCAGCGCCAACAAAGGCTGTCCAAAAAGCCGGTGGTCTGGCGTTAGCACCTCTCCATCGCTGGGATCGCTGCTGTCGACGAGCAACGGCCTGGAGTTGAGCAGCGGCTTGACGTCCACCCGATGCGTGCTCAAATCGTCCTGCCTCAGATTGGCGTTGCTCGCTCCTCGCAGGAGCCTGTGCCTGGCAGACCTCACTGCGGCTTCCCACAGTCCTCCGAAGTGCGGGGCGCGGAGGGGAATGAATTTCCACCGCACTCTTCTCTCCGCCGCGAAGTCCATCAGCCTCACCTCGTTGTTGTGGAACGCCGTCTGCAGCTCCCTCAGCAATCCGCGTCTCCCGATAAACCTTTTAAAAATATTCAAAAAGGTATCAGTTGATAAGTTGGTTACCAGCGCTAAATGTACCGCCTTTGAGGCAAACCAAACGAAAACGGCAACATACATTTTTACAGGTGATCTACCTCTGATCCTATCGCTGACAAAGAACGGCCCACAAAAGTCTACCCCAGATACTTTAAACGTACTGCTTTGTACTCTAAGGAACGAAATTTTCCTTTCTAATGACGATACCACAAGAGAGTCTGGTCTGAGCCGTTTGAAGCAAAAACGAAGCATATATGCGACTATTCGAACTAGCTTAGCAAGGTTGGAGTGACGATGTGTCAACTCCACAAAACAATTTTGCGGAACTTCCGCTAATGTGCCAATCGTCACACCTTTTTTATCTTCTGAAGTTTTAAATTTGAACGACATATCACTACAGCTGGTTGCCCACTTGGCAAGTGGAAAACTTCCTGATTTCAATATTTGTTGAACTTCATTGCACATAGTGTCAAGTTCTTTTACACTATCTGCACCTGGCAACATATCATCAACATAAAAGCACTTCTTAATCACATCTGATTCAATAGGATGTGATTGTGCGTGTATGTTGGCTAGCTCAAACAAGCAGCGTATCGCCAGAAAAGGTGCAGAAGCTGTACCGTATGTGACTGTATTAAGTCGGTATGCCTGAATATTTTGTGAAGTATTTTCTCTCCACAGAATAATTTGCAAATTTCTGTCTTTTCCAGAGACATTTATCTGCCTATACATTTTAGAAATGTCAGCAGTTACGGCATACTTATTCAACCGAAAATTAATCAGGATTGAATATAGCTCCCTCTGAATTGTCGGCCCCACCATCAGTGTTTCGTTAAGTGAAACAGCTGTTGACGTCTTACTAGAAGCGTCGAAAACTACACGAAGCTTGGTGGAGGAACTTTCAGGCCTAAGAACGCATTGATGAGGAATATAATAATGCTGTTCTAGAGGAGTTGACTTCAAAATGGACATGTGTCCCAATTCTAAATACTCGTTCATGAAGTCATGGTACATAGTTTTAAGAACTGCATCCTTTGATATTTTACGCTCAAGTTGCAAAAAACGCCTTTCAGCAGTTTGAAAGGACAGGCCAAGAACCTTTGGATCGGTCTTGAAAGGGAGATCCACTTGGAAACGACCAGAAGATAACTGCTTTACAGTTTTCTCGAAGAACAGTTCACAAGCATGTTGTTCAGCTGTTTGGCGAACAGCCTTCGATTCGAACGGAGATTGATCCAATTCCCAGAAACGGTTAACTAACGAATCGAGAGAACAATTAGTTTGGGCCATTAAACACCCACTGAACTGATGCCTAGGCACTTGTCCAGTACATTTGCCTGCTACTATCCATCCTAGCAGCGTTTTTTGCATTATAGGAAGTTCAGAACCTAATTTTATTTGCCCAACGCACAATAATTCGTAGAACAATTCTGCTCCCAAAAGAATGTCCACCTTCGTTGGTCTATTGAATTCTGGGTCTGCCAGTTTTATATTTTTGGGTATTTTCCAATTTGAAATACCCATTGAATGTCCAGGCTGTGTTGTTGAGATGGATTTCAATACCCAACATTCCGCCGAAAAGTTGCGTAAATTTATGCGTGACTGAATAGAAGCACATACCTTATTTTTGCTATCTATTGTTGCACCACCAACCATCGATATAGCTAGAGATGTTGGCTCCCGCTTGAGTCGTAACATCTGTGCCATACTCTCAGTCATCAAATTGATTTGGGAGCCACTATCAAGTAAGGCTCGTGCAGGATGCAGCTTGCCAAATCTGTCTTTTACATTAACGACAGCTGTGGCGAGAACAATTTGTTCATTGGTTACTACATGCCCCAAATACGCGTCTGACATAGTCGCTTGAAGTGTGGATACCTCACCTTGAGCAGAGGTAGTATACCTGTGCAGCAACGAATGGTGAGGCTTCGAGCAAATTCGACATTTTGATGCCTTACATTGTGACACCGTATGCCCCACAACCAAACAATTTAGGCACAACTTTTTGTGTTTTGACGAATTCAAAACGTTGCATAACTGATATAGCAGCAAACGATGGACACGTATCAAGATTGTGCGTTTCTGACTTGCAGAAGACGCACACAGACGATGATGAACGCCCTCCATCAGCACAAGCAAAGGACGATTTAGACTGATGGGGCTTCTTAGCGTCAACTCGCGACCTTGTTTTGTCCCGAGTTGACTCTTCTGCTGACAGATACTGATATCTTTTATTCAATTGTCTAGCACAATCTTCCCAAGATGGCAGCATATCATAGTCAAGCTGCTCTTCGAAACGAGATTTGGTAACATGGTCCACCTTTGCCATGACCATGTGAATTATCATTGCATTAGCAATGTCTTTGTTGTTTCCTAACGACGACAACGAAGAATAAATAGCAGACACCGTATCTATGATCGATCTTAAACTCGATGCAGATGGTTTTGTCATGCTAGGTATATCAAACAATTGTCAAACTGTATCAAAGAATATAAGACATTTATTGTCATATACTGCTTTGAGACTAGCGAGGGCCTTTGGGTAGTTACAATCCGTTAATTGATACGGCTTAACTACCCCCAATGCTTCATCTGACAAACACGAAACTAAGTGATTGAACTTTTCGACGTTTGATAAGGAATTGTCATTATCGACTAAGCTTTCAAACAGGCACATAAAATTTTTGTACTCCGAATGTTTGCCACTAAATTTTGGCAAACGCATTTTCGGCAACTGCGATCGGTGGGTCGAAACTACGGAGCAATCATGATCAGTTCTTGGCCCTGAAGACGGCTTGGATGCGTTAATATACAAGGCTCTTGTGACGACACACAAGTCCTCTAATGGCCCTCTAGAATCATTAAGAGGGCTTAAATTATCCAGATCAGTCTGTAGATCCATTGCCTTTTGTATATAACCTTCTAAAAGCTCTAATCGGCACGCTAACTCTGTTTTATCAGACGAAATGGTCTTTGCTTTAATTGCTGTTTGCATACGAGCAATATCAGCACTAACTTTGTCAAATCTTTGCAAGCACATTTGTAGTTTTGCACTTGTCTTGCTGATTTGTGGCTTTTCACTTGTCTTTTCGGTCTCAGACATGTTGACTAAATGAAACACTTATAGAAATCAAAAGGAATAAGTGTCACAAACTTTGTGAGCTGCCCTCGCAACGGCGCTGACTATGTAAATCTAACTTGCTTATACACACACACGCGCAAACTATGCGTTGTGTGAGCAAACAAACGAAAGTGATCCAAGCGATCCGAGAATAAGCAGGCAAACTTTTGCTGTAACTACGTTTGTAGGCAGCAATGTAAAAAGCGGGGTGCGGGGTATGCAATGCAACAAGAGAATATATGCACACGCACTCTAAGTGGTGTGTATATCAAACAAACGAAAAGAGAAACAAGAGAAAACGAAAATCAAATCAAACGTTTTCTGTGCTACGTTTGTAGACAGCAATAGAATATGCGGGGTGCGGGGTGACGAAATGCGAGAAGCGCCAAATGCAAGCGAAGTCGACACAACGAAAGTATGTGAGCCCAAAGGAAGCTTCGAGATGAACAAACGCAACAACAACTGTATGTGTGTATATGCATGCACGTACATATGCAGTTTATGTATTCACAGCTGTTCCAAGTTAGCGGTCAATATGTAATATATACGCTAACCGAAGATCGAACAGCGACAATTTGCATTTACACGCACACACTCAATTATTGAATAAATATATAAGCCACCAATTTTGTGTTTTTAGCTAAGGTAAATGTTGCCGTTTTTGTTTCTTATTATTTATTATTTAAGCAAGCAGGTTAGTATTATAACACAAATGCAACGTATTATGGCCTTTTTTATTTAATGTTCTTTTGTTGTTGGGGTTAGTTGCTCATATGTGCATCTATGTATATGTACGTATGTAGACATACATATTTATGTTTCAATGTAAATGCAAATGTATCGATGTGTGTAGAAGCAATCACGTACACACGTATATACATATGCAGGTACACAGTTTGCATGCAATATTCAAAGACTAAGTATCAAAATTTGAGCTCTTAGTACATGCGATTATGTAGTTATGTCGTCGTTTCAAGCAACAAGACTTGCTCAATTTTTGATACTGAATACCTGTAGGCTGTCTAGAGAATCGATAGACATAGAACGACGACTAGCTTCCATTTAAGCTTCCAACGTTGATGACCTCCTTTGGCGAAAACGTCAATCCAGTAAAATTCACTTTTTGGTGTTTACTTTTCACACACGACGCGGGAAGCCAACTACAACCGACAATATAATATATACATATAAAAAACCGCCGAATCTCGAGTCCCTGCTCGGGCGCCAATGAAAATTCTCTAAGCTTTTTTAGAGAATCGAAATAAACGATATTAATTAACTAAATAAAAGGACGCGGAGTTCGACTTCAAATGTTTTTAATATGCGAGTATGTGTAGTTGGCTTCAGTGCTCAAACGAAACTGGACTCTAATGTAAGTGAGAGTGGGTCACAGTCCGACCACACTCCCCGAAGTAGCCGTCGGCATTTGCCGATCGTCTTAACTTGACGACACTTCATGTGCTCTCTTATATTCTATCTTATCTACGTATTTTTCTATTGACGAGCTCCAACATTCCGGCCCCGTTGAAGAGCTCCGGTCTTCTACAAGTCGGGAGCAGTGCCAGCTTGTGAATAGGGCGCCTAATTGCGCCTGCTGGTGTTTGTCGGTCCACTACCCGAACCTTGCCGTCGACCCCTGGGACTATGCGCGTTACGCGCCCGATTGTCCATCGTTGCGGGGGTGTGTTGTCGTCGTGCACTATGCGCGTTACGCGACCGATTGTCCATCGTTGCGGGGGTGTGTTGTCGTCGTGCACCATGACGACCGCGCCTTCCACCAGATTGGCCTCGCCTTTGGTCCACTGTGTGCGCTGCTCAATTCGTCCGGCGTTTGCACCAGCCTGTGCTTGGCAGCCTTCACCGCTGCTTCCCACAGTCCTCCGAAGTGCGGTGCTCGAGGGGGAATAAACTTCCAGTGCACCCCTCGCTCCGCTGCGTACCCTGTCAGTCGCTCCTTGCTCTTCAGGAATGCCTCCTGCCGCTCTCAGCACGTTGCTCGCTCCCACGACGTTCGTCGCATTGTCGCTGAGCATCGTCTCGGATCGTCCGCGCCTCCAAATGAACCTTTTGAAAACATTCAAAAAAGAATCAGTGAAATGGTCCCTGACAAGTTCCAAGTGAACTGCTTTTGAGGCGAAACAAACAAAAACGGCAACATACGTTTTTACAGGTGGTCTACCTCTGAACAAGCCTGTTCACAAGCCTGTTGTTCAGCCTTTTGGCGAACAGCCTTCGACTCGAACGGAGATTGATCCAATTCCCAGAAACGGTTAACTACCGAGTCGAGAGAATAATAAGTTTGGGCCATTAAACACCCACTGAACTGATGCCTAGGCATTTGTCCAGTACATTTGCCTGCTACTATCCATCCTAGCAGCGTTTTTTGCATTAAAGGAAGTTCAGAACCTAGTTTTATTTGCCCAACGCACAATAATTCATAAAACAATTCTGCTCCCAAAAGAATGTCCACCTTAGCTGGCCCATTGAATTCTGGGTCTGCCAGTTTTATATTTTTGGGTATTTTCCAATTTGAAATACCCATGGAATGTCCAGGCTGTGTTGTTGAAATGGATTTCAATACCCAGCATTCCGCCGAAAAGTTGTGAGAATTTATGCGTGACTGAATAGAAGCACATATCTTATTATTGCTATCTATTGTTGCACCACCAACCATCGATATAGCTAAAGATGTTGGCTCCCGCTTGAGCTGTAACATCTGTGCTATACTCTCAGTCATCAAATTGATTTGGGAGCCACTATCAAGTAAGGCTCGTGCAGGATGCAGCTGACCAAATCTGTCTTTTACATTAACGACAGCTGTGGCGAGAACAATTTGTTCATTGGTTGCTACATTCCCCAAATACGCGTCTGACATAGTCGCTTGAAGTGTGAATACCTCACCTTGAGCAGAGGTAGTATACCTGTGAAGCAACGAATGGTGAGGCTTCGAGCAAATTCGACATTTTGATGCCTTACATTGTGACACCCTATGCCCCACAACCAAACAATTTAGGCACAACTTTTGTGTTTTGACGAATTCAAAACGCTGCATCACTGATATTGCAGTAAACGATGGACACGAATCAATATTGTGCGTTTCTGCCTTGCAAAAGACGCACACAGACGATGATGAACGCCCTCCATCAGCACAAGCAAAGTACGATTTAAACTGATGTGGCTTCTTAGCATCAACTCGCGACTTTGTTTTGTCACGAGTTGACTCTTCTGCTGACAGATACTGATACCTTTTATTCAGTTGTCTAGCACAATCTTCCCAAGATGGCAGCGTATCATAGTCAATCTGCTCTTCGAAACGAGATTTGTTAACATGATCTACCTTTGCCATGACCATGTGAATTATCATTGCATTAGCAATGTCTTTGTCGTTACCTAACGACGACAACGAGGCGTAAATAGCAGACACCGTATCTATGATCGATCTCAAACTCGATGCAGATGCTTTTGTCATGCTAGGTATGTCAAACAATTGCGAAACTGTATCAAAGAATATAAGACATTTATTGTCATATACTGCTTTGAGACTAGCAAGGGCCTTTGGGTAGTTACAATCCGTTAATTGATACAGCTTAATTACCCCCAATGCTTCATCTGACAAACACGAAACTAAGTGATTGAACTTTTCGACGTTTGATAAGGAATTGTCATTATCGACTAAGCTTTCAAACAGGCACATAAAATTTTTGTACTCCGAATGTTTGCCACTAAATGTTGGCAAACGCATTTTCGGCAACTGGGATCGGTGGCTCGAAACTACGGAGCAATCATGATCAGTTCTTGGCCCTGAAGTTGGCTTGGATGCGTTAATATACAACGCTCTTGTGACGACACACAAGTCCTCTAATGGCCCTCTAGAATCATTAAGAGGGCTTAAGTAATCCAGATCAGTCTGTAAATCCATTGCCTTTTGTATATATCCTTCTAAAAGCACTAATCGCCACGCTAACTCTGTTTTATCAGATGAAATGATCTTTGCTCTAATTGCTGTTTGCATACGAGCAATATCAGCACTAACTTTGTCAAATCTTTGCAAGCACATTTGTAATTTTGCACTTGTCTTGCTGATTTGTGGCTTTTCACTTGTCTTTTCGATCTCAGACATGTTGAATAAAGAAAACACTTATAAAATTCAAAAGGAATAAGTGTCACAAACTTTGTGAGCTACCCTCGCAACGGCGCTGACTATGTAAATCTAACTTGCTTATACACACACACGCGCAAACTATGCGTTGTGTGAGCAAACAAACGAAAGTGATCCAAGCGATCTGAAAATAAGCAGGCTAAACCTTTGCTGTAACTACGTTTGTAGGCAGCAATGTAAAATGCGGGGTGCGGGGTATGCAATGTCACAAGAGAATATATGCACACGCACTCTAAGTGGTGTGTATATCAAACAAACGAAAAGAGAAACAAGAGAAAACGAAGATCAAATCAAACGTTTTCTGTGCTACGTTTATAGACAGCAACAAAATATGCGGGGTGCGGGGTGACGAAATGCAAGCGCCAAATGCAAGCGAAGTCGAGACAACGAAAGTATGTGAGCCCAAAGGAAGGTTCGAGGTGAACGAACGCAACAACAACTATATGTGTGTATATGCAAACTCTAGCATGCACGCACATATGCAGTTTATGTATTCACAGCTGTTCTTAGTTAGCGGTCAATATGTATTGTAATATATGCGCTAACCGAAGATCGAACAGCGACAATTTGCATTTACACACACACACTTAATTATTTAATAAATATATAAGCCACCAATTTTATAATTTTAGCTGAGGTAAATGTTGCCGTTTTTGTTTCTTATTATTTATTACTTAAGCAAGCAGGTTAGTATTATAACACAAATGCAACGTATTATGGCCTTTTGTATTTAATGTTCTTTTGTTGTTGGGGTTAGTTGCTCATATGTGCATCTATGTATATGTACGTATGTAGACATACAATTTATGTTTCAATGTAAATACAAATGTATCGATGTGTGTAGAAGCAATCACGTACACACGTATATACATATGCAGGTACACAGCTTGCATGCAATATTCAAAGACTAAGTATCAAAATTTGAGCTCTTAGTACATGCGATTATGTACTCCTATATTTATTTCGACAATTTCGTCGTTTCAAGCAACAAGACTTGCTCAATTTTTGATACTGAATACCTGTAGGCTGTCTAGAGAATCGATAGACATAGAACGACGACTAGCTTCCATTTAAGTCCAGCGGCGACAGCGAAAACGGCTTGGCAGTTGGGTCCAGCGGCGTACGACAAGTACGGCTTTGCAGATGGCACACTTTGTTGTTACTGTCTTTAATTTGGTTTCAACACACACACGAACGCGCAAGCAACAGCCAACCAGCACACAATAATTCTCAAGAATTTCAATTGTTTATAAAAACACACCGAAGTCCCTGCTCGGGCGCCAATGAAAAATCTCTAAGCTTTTTTAGAGAACCGAAAATCAAACGAATTAAAGAAATCAAATTGAGACGCGGTGGTTTCGAATTTAAACACAATTTATTATTGCTGGTGGCTCAAATTATGTTGCTTTCCTTTCGATAGCGAAAATTATACATACTATTAGAGCGGTGACCACAACTTGGCCACGCACTCTCAATTTTTGCCGTCGGCAATTGCCGATCGACTCAAAACAAGAGAGAGATTTTCATAATTGCACTTCTTGCGCTCTCTTAAATTTTTATCTTAACTACTCTCTTAACTACTGCTCGAACAGTTACAATGTTTTGTTTACACAATTAGTATGCTTGATCATCAACACGGTTAAGGTAGCGATCAATTAGTATGCTTGCGGACACACACTTCTTGTTGAGGAACGGTGGCAACTCTGTTATTTGCCAATTTTAATCATTCACATGTAAACTTAAAACTTAACATCTTTAAATGTATCGATACCGCTGCGACGGTCATTCACACAAAACCTATGTTACAAATTTAGTATAAAGAGAGCTTTCAATTGTGCAAGATCAATTTGAATACAGTCCACTAAAATTACGAAGGCGACGTTTTATTCCAAACCATAAGTTTGGTCATTCGAGCCAGGGATATCTTGTATTGGGATTGATTGCGTTTTATACTCACGGAAAATCAACTATGGAACAACAACTCAAGGCGCTGATGAGATCTCGTGGTCCGCTTAAGGCAAGCATCACGCGGATATGGACATGGGCTCGTGGAGCAGATACAACAACAACATCAGCAGAGGTTACAGCAAGGAAGGAGCAACTACAAGCTCTTTGGAAGCAATTCACAGAACTCGGCAATTCCATAGCTCTTCTCGACGAGGTCGAAGGGTATGTGGATCCCGAGGAGGACAATGCAGTCTACGAGGAAAGGTATTTGCAGACATATGCAATGCTTTTGGAAAGGATTGGATCTCCACATCCAACTACATCTACAATAAGCAATGGGGATGACAGCACAAGGCTTCATCAAAACGACGCAATAATCAATTTGTTGCAACAACAACATCAACTTTTCGAACGGCTAGCTGTAAATCAAACAGCAAGAAATGCGACGGATTTCGGCGCCGTCGCGACGGGCGACAACGCGGCGCAAGCAACATCAAATTCTTCGGCGGGACGTGCATCAGACGCTACATCAGGGTTGCAAAGCGAATTACCGAAAATTCAAATTAAACGGTTTGCTGGTAGCTATACAGAGTGGCCAGCTTTTCAAGACATATATGAAAGCACGATTCATAGCAAGCAGCATTTGTCGAATACTCAGAAATTTCATCATTTAAAAACACTATTGAGCGATGAGGCTGCAAACTTGATACGACATTTGGGTATTACGGATTCAGCTTATAACACAGCTTGGGAACGCCTTAAGGAAAGGTACAATCGTCCACGGCATATTGTGAATGCGTTTTTGGAGCAATTTATAAGTTTGCCAACAACAACAAAGATCGATGCGTCAACACTACGGAAGGTATCAGACGGTGCAAACGAAATTGTACGAGGACTGGATGCCATAAATCAAACGGGACGTGATTGCTGGATTATATATCTTTTATTGGAAAAATTTGACGCCGACACACGGCGTAGATGGATCGAACGCAGCATGGACACAGACTCACCTACTCTGGTGGAGTTCTTCAAATTTTTGGATGCTCGATGCGAGGAATTGGAACTAAGCAAACGAGAGACAGCTGCTGGAGGCAAATCGGCAGCGCAAGGGGAAAAACAGAAACGGATTACACAATCAATGGTTGCGTTGGAAAGCACCGAGTGCACTAAATGTCGGTCGACACAACACACTTTATATGGCTGTCAACAATTTCTGGATATGGCAGTTGAGCAACGAAGATCGTTCGTGAAGGAAAAATCACTTTGCTATAATTGCTTAAAGCCTGGCCATGGGGTCAGCAAGTGCAAGTCAACATACAAGTGCAGACAATGTAAAGGTCACCACCATTATTATTATTATTATTATTTGGAAAGGGAGTCTCCCAGCAGAGAAGGCGCGAGGCACTGCGACCAGAGTGATCTTTTGTACCTATGATGCTCTCCCTATCTTGACAAAAGCTGTTCTGCTTCCCTAATGAAGCATAACAGGTCTTTCGTCGAGGAACGGACAATGTGCTCGGGAACTGCGATTTCCACGTGCAAATGCTTCCTCCTAATCCATACCAAGGCTGGGCAATCACACAAGATATGCTTAGTGGTTTCGTCGTCCTCTCTACAGAGCCTGCATTCTGCATCTGAGGACAAACGCATTTTAACGAGGTGATAGTTCACCACGTGGTGACCACTAAGGTAACCAGTAAGGAGATAGAGATCTCTCCTGGAGAGTAGACTTGTTCTTCGTTTAACCGAGGGATTCGTAAGCTCTCTAGCCTGCCTCATCCCTGGAAGGAAGAACCAGTAGCGTTCGGTCATCCTATCTGCCCAGGTTCTCACAAGGGATGATACGGTTGACCAACCCACACCGCAGAAGGGTTCGGGGCCAAGCAGAGGTGCTGATGACCCCGCCCTAGCTAGTTCATCCGCTAGCTCGTTGCCCTCGAAACCAGAGTGACCAGGTACCCAAAGGAGGGTAACTCTGTTTTTATAGGACAGCCTCTGGAGGCAGTTCCAGCACTCAGCCACCATACGTGAGCCTACTCTTTTTGAGGAGAGGGCTATTATGGCAGCTTGGCTGTCCGAGAAGATGTAAATGTTCGCTCCTCTGATCCCCTTCTCAAGGATAAGACGGCAGCAGAACTCGATGGCGTGAACCTCGGATTGAAAGACCGTGGGCCACTTGCCCATGGCAATCGAGGTTTTGGAGTTGGGACCATGTATCCCGGCTCCAACCCCCTGATCAGTCTTAGACCCGTCGGTATACCAGTGTATGCCGTGGGGGTCACTGATGGGGTTGCCAGCATCCCAATCCCTCCGGTCTGGGATGAGGGTTCTGAATTTTGCACCAAAGATGAGTTCCTTGGTCATAGAATCTGATCTAGTGCAGATCTCTAAGCCAGGAATGTCTTTGATTAATCTAGCATGCCCTGATTCGGTAGCTAGAAGCCCAGATTGGAGCTTGATTCTAAGAAGGCTCATAGCAGCAACTTCTTTTATTCGGATGTGCAGCGGAGTCAGGTTTAAGATTGACTCCATTGCTACTGTGGGACAGGTGCGAAGTGCACCCGTCAGAGAGAGGCACAGCAGCCTATGCAGTTTGGTGCATTTCTTGATGGCGGTGACCTGCGTAACCTTGGGCCACCACACAATAGCGGCGTAGGTGACGATGGGTCGTACCATCATCTCAAATAGCCACCGGATGGTGCATGATTTGAGACCCCAGGTCCTACCAAAGAATCTTCTACATGCCCACATGGCATGAGTTGCCTTTGATAGGGTGTTGTTTAAATGGGAGTTCCAATTCAGTCTTTTATCAAGAGTTACCCCTAGATATTTGACTTCGTTGGAGAGTCCCACGGGAGAACCGCCAATGTGCAATTGACCTATGCTAACGGAATAGCGCTTAGTGAAGGGAACGATAATCGCCTTTTGTGGATTGATGCTAAGACCTACATCTTCGCACCATCTACTAACCGTGTTCAGGGCAGATTGCATCAGCTCTGTCACGGTGTTGGCAAAGTTCCCGCTCACTACGAGAGCTAGGTCGTCAGCGTAGCCAATCGCTTGCACGCCCTGTTCGGCGAGAATAACTAGTAGTTCGTCAACTACTAATGACCAGAGTAAGGGGGATAGGACCCCTCCCTGGGGACATCCTTTAACCGCACTAATGAAAGCAGTCGTGGAGTCCAAGGTAGAGGAGATAGTCCGATGTTTGAGCATAGCATCAATCCATCGGATTAGGGGACGGGCGATATTTCTGCGCTCTAGCGCCGCAGAAATAGACCCATAGCCGGTATTGTCGAAAGCGCCCTCTATATCAAGAAACGAGCACAGAGCAATATTCTTGGCTACGAAGGCTCCCTCGATTTTACCGACTAGCTTGTGGAGAGCGACCTCAGTCGATCTACCGGCTATGTACGCAAACTGCGTGGGATGCAGAGGATGAGTTTTCTGCAGAGAGCACCGAATGTGCAGGTCTACAAGCCTTTCCGCTGTTTTAAGCAGAAAGGAAGTGAGACTGATCGGCCGATATGATTTAGGCTGGTCAGGGGGACGATTCCCCTGTTTGGGAATGAATACCACATTGACTCTCCTCCAAGAGATGGGTATGTATCCCCAGGTAAGACTAGCTCTAAGAAGGCCGACCAGCGGATCGAGAATGTGATCCAGGCTATTTTGCAAAAGGGCTGGAAAGATTTGATCACCCCCTGGGGCTTTGAAGGGAGCAAAGGAATCTACTGCCCATTTGACCTTTTCAGGGTCGAAGATGGTTCCTGATAAACTGGATCCACGAGAGTCAGGTGACATGGTGACGTCATCACGACTTGTTAGATCTGGGTTCGCCACCGAACCTGGGAAGTGGACTTGGAGTAAAAGGTCCAGTGCTTCCCTGCGATCTTGGGTGAAAGAGCCATCTGCTCTTTTAAGAAGCCCTATACCATTAGATGGCCCTTTAGCTAATACTTTATGCAGTCTTGCTGCTTCTGGCAGCGATTCAATGCTACCACAGTAGCTGCGCCATGTATCGCGTTTAGCACGTCTAATGTTTTTGTTATAGTTAGTTAGAGCGTCCCTATAGACGCCCCAACTGACGCGGTTAGATCTAGCCCGATTAAATAGGCTCCTAACCTTCCTTCTTTGTATGGATAGTTCCTCGTTCCACCATGGAACTTTACGGTTGACACTTAAAGTCTTCCGAACAGAGCTTTCCTCGAAGGAAGTGATGAGCACATCTTGAAGCAGGTTGGCAGCAAGTTCTATCTCACCGATAGAATTTGGTTTGCTGATCAACAGGTCTGCTTTAAAAGCCACAGAGGCTTTAAAAAGTACCCAATTGGTCTTTTTGGGGCAGAAGGAATTCTGACGGATCTCGACTTGGCCAGGCAGGTCGAACCTTATGTGCTGATGGTCCGACAACGTGGCTTCGTCTGTGACCCGCCAGTTAATCAGCGAACTCCCAATAGAGTTACTGACTAGGGTAAGGTCCAAAACCTCTTCCCTAATTGCGTTAATGAAGGTTGGCTTACACCCTATATTAGCAACATCTAATTGACAACACAAAAGATACTCTAAAAGGGACTCACCACGTTTGTTGACGTCGCTGCTACCCCAGATCGTGTGGTGCGCGTTGGCATCGCACCCGATCACTAGCGGCTTGTTGTGTAGGCGGCAGAAGTCCACTAGCCGCTGAACCTCTATGGGGGGACGTCATCCACATCGCCCGGGAAGTAGGCAGAGGCAATCACTACTTCCCGGACACCGTCAGCCGTGGCTACCTCAATAGCCGTTGCCACCAGGTCTCTGTGGATGAAATTTGATAGAGGGAAGTGTCTCACATTGTTATTTACAACAATAGCAGTGCGAGGGGCACCGCCCACGCGGTCATATAACAACTTACATGATCCACATGATAGTCCACGGACGTGGCCACCGATCAACCAGGGCTCTTGGACGAGAGCCAGGTTGATAGAATCTTCGCAGACGACCCTGCACAGGGTGGCAGACGCTCCTCTGGCGTGGTGCAGGTTCGCCTGGAGCACCTTAATGGCGCTCGGCATCCTCCTTCAAGGCTTTGCTAACAAGGCCACATGCCTTGCCCCCCCCGAGAGTAGTTGCCTCGGATGCCCTTTGGCAGTCTGGAGGAACTACTCGGAGGGGGTCGCCTTGCGACCACGGACGCCGGAGGTGCCCTTGCGGGGGGTTTGCGCACTGCGCTGGTGGTGGGCCTTGAAGGGACAAGTGGACGTCCGCTACCAGCCACCGGCCTCGTACGGCCCGTTGTGGGCTTGGGGGCAGTCACCACTATGACTGGGGGTTTGGGGATTGTGGTGATCGGCGCCACTGCGGCTGCGGCGCTTGTAGACGCCACCGGAGCGGCAGCCAATGCTGTCACGCCTGTGGAGGCCACCGTTGCCGCGGCTGGAGGAGCGCTGATAGGAGGGGGAATGGTTGGAGGAAGGGTTGAGGATGGGGGGTGGGGCAGGAGTGGGGGGAGGCCCTGACGGGGGAGTTCTTAAGGATAAGTTTCATCCTGTTGAAACGAAACTTTACACTACCCTTAAGACCCGTCAGGGTCTTGTACGACTTCTCGTCGACCATCATCGCGAGGTGCGTCGTTTTGCCGTTAAGGCTGTGTTGAACCACCCGCCACAACTCCGTAGAGAAGTGTTCACGATTCTGGAGACCCAAGTACTCCAGAATAGTGGCGGGTGGGAGGTCTGCGCTGTTAGGGAAATACCCACGAATGAGGTGAGCTCTCGGGAACTCAGTTTCCTCTAACAGCTTAATGTCAAGGCCGCTGATGGACCTAATATGTCCAAAAGCTCCCCTGACCCATTCAGCAGTGCTGCTGTCCTCGCACACAAGGAGTAGCCATTCATTTCGAGGTATACAGCCCTCGAAACCCGGACCAACTCCACTTGTGGAGGGCAGCCGCATCGCCTTAAGGATGCTTTCTTGCACCGTAGCCATATGCTCCGGTGTAAGCGGTTTGGTGGGATCAGCCGAAGTGAAGCCCAATCTCACACTGCTTGCCACTTGGCTGAAGAGTGGCTTTGTGGACTCCACATGAGTCTTCTTGGACTTCTTTGATGACCCTTGGGGTTCGGGGATAGTATCGTCACCACGCGCCCGTTTAGCCTTGGTTTCCACGGGGGGCGCAGTGGCGATAGCAAGAGCCTCTGCTCTGCTCGAACCCTTTGCGAGTGCAGCTTTAAAGAGCTTCTTCTCGCGGGTCTTCATTTTTATGAAGGCGCTTCCCGAGTCCAGTCGCAGTGTCTGGATTTGGGAGCCTGCTTCCGTGAGGCCTGACCTTTGAGAGGCCACAGAAGCGTCGTCTGCGAAACTGATCAGGTCACAGTCAGCTTCTGCGTCAGAGGACATCACCTCGACGTTCTGCTGCGTGCCTGCATAGTTATTGGACGAAAAAGCAGCACTTGCGAACTCAGTGTCCAAGGGAGTTCGAGGCCTGTCCGAGTCCCCTGTAATACTAGAGTCGAGACCCGTAGTATTGGGGGTGGAGGCCAGCAGCCCAATAGCTGCAGTGCTGGTGTTGGGGTCGGCCGTGAAAGCCTCACCCTGGGTTGATGCTGTCGAAGTCGCATCAGACTTATCTAAGTTTTTTAAAGAATCCATTTGTTTGGTCCCACGAGTAGACGGGAAGGGAAGGTCACCCACGGCATAGCCCGTGTACCGTGGGAAGTCTGAATAAAACTGGAGGGCGACAGGTATCCAGAGTCCGCATACTAGAGACCGGGCTACCCCCCGGCCATGCATCCCTTAGCGTATGCTGTTCCGCCTTGGATTGGGGTGATTTATAGATTCACGATCTTCGCCCGACTACAATTAGTCAGCACCCCTAGCAGAGACATGACCGTGCTAGGGGTCTGCTTCCAGCCGCCCTCACGTGGAGAGTATAGCCGCACTTCCGTCAGTAGGAGTAAGGACGGCACGTACCACAACCAGAGCTGTGGTTACATTTTGTTCCCCTTACTGTCTCTGACGGCTGACGGCCAAGGTCACCACCATACACTTATCCATGTTCAGAGTAATCAACCACAGGGTACTCAGCTTCAAGTCGATTGGAATCAACAGCAAATTTCACAGGACACAGCAACGACCTTTAATCATATGGCACATATACAGAACGCAGGTGCAACAGTATGTGCGCAAGGGAGTGGATCATCTACTCAACCAAACGGAGGACACAGAAGCGTATTACCTACCGCCGTGGCCTATGTAAAGAGCGCAAGAGGAGATTACGTTACATGCCGACTCTTATTGGACACCGGGTCCGAATTATCATACATATCGGAACGCTGCATACACGCTCTCGGATTGGCACGTTCACCATCACACATCTTGGTCTCGGGAATTTCTTCGGTTGCGGCTGACACCACAAGGGGTTGCAGCACACTTCAAATCAGGTCTCGGATCTCGGA
This sequence comes from Zaprionus capensis, assembly GCA_018903675.1. NCBI lineage: Eukaryota > Metazoa > Arthropoda > Insecta > Diptera > Drosophilidae > Zaprionus > Zaprionus capensis. The sequence goes on along the minus strand of JAEIFN010000870.1, from coordinate 16,290 downwards.
TTACGAATTGGTTGTCACGGCTCACGTGCTTGGCAAAATTACTTCATCAATGGAAAGGCAAAACCTAGACACTTCGGTACTTGATAAGTTCAAGGATCTTCAACTGGCACTGGTAGCGAACACGTATGGAGTACACTCACAGGGAAAAGGATATACGACAACAGGGGCAATCTCATTGCCATTTCATCAGTTTTTGGATGGGTTATTACATCGCTAGTGTTTAACCAAAGCAATCAGGCTATTTCGCTCACTACAACAACGGATATCAATGCAACGCTTCAGAGGTTCTGGGAGCTGGAAAACGTCAGCAACATCACAAAAAGGGAACCTGACGATGAACAGGTGGAGAATCACTTTCTCACTACACACACACGAGATGGGAATGGGAAGTATATCGTGGAACTTCCATTCAATACAACGGATCCTGTATTTGGGGATACACTTCAAGGAGCGCTTAGCCGTTTCAAATCAGTGGAACGACGCTTACAACGGGATGAGAATCTATGCAAACAGTACGTAAACTTTATGTGCGAATACAAAAACTTGGGGCACATGCGCGAAGTGCCAGAAGACGACAACAATGGAAGGCAGCAGTTCTATCTACCACACCACCCGGTACTAGGTCGGAAGCTACGAGTGGTTTTCGACGGGTCATTTCGCGATGAAAATGGCAAATCTCTAAACGACACACTATTCACTGGACCAAGTATACAGCGCGACTTATTCGCTGTATGCCTTCGCTTTCGAATGTATAAATATGTATTCTCAGCGGATATTGTCAAGATGTTTCGCCAAATCTGGGTAGCAGACAAACATCAGGATTTTCAAAAAATTGTCTGGAGAGAGGATCCATCCGGTCCGATCAAACACTTCAAACTCTGCACCGTAACTTACGGAACTTCATGCGCACCATTTCTGGCGGTGCGTGTATTGGAACAGCTGGCTCAAAATCATATTCATGAATTTCCAAATGCGGCAAAAGTGTTGCTGGAGGATTTTTATGTCGATGACGTACTTACTGGATCAAACAGCGAGGAGGAATTACTACGGAACAAAAAGGAACTTATTCAACTGATGGCCTGCGCTGATCTCGAACTTGGAAAATGGGTGTCAAATACAACCCGTATGCAAACAGAAGATAGCGATTCTTCACAGCCAGCTCAATCGTCACCGGTTAAGGTACTCGGCCTCTACTGGCATGCTGGGGAAGATACATTATCATATAATGTTGGACTTTGTGCGAATCCCGATTGCACAAAGAGGCAAGTCCTGTCAGATATCGCACGGATATTCGACCCTCTTGGACTTTTGGCTCCTATCATCGTTCAATTCAAAATATTGTTCCAAAATCTTTGGCTTCTCAATTTGGATTGGGACTCACCACTTCCCAATAAGTTAGCCAGCAATTGGCTCAAATGGCGTGCTGATCTGGATACATTGAAGGATTTTAAACTACCACGGCTGGTTGTCAACGACGCAGACAACATTCAACTGCATGCATTCTCCGATGCATCTACCAAGGCATACGCTGCTGTGGTGTACAGCAGAGTTACTCACAAAGATGGTTCCATTTCAGTATCGTTGATGACATCAAAGACAAGGGTGGCTCCCCTGAAGCAGCAATCAGTGCCGCGCCTAGAGCTCTGTGCAGCTCTGCTTTTGAGTCAGCTTATACGCTCAATCAAGGCCGCACTTCGAAACACGGATATAACAGTGTATGCATGGTGCGACTCTACGATCGTACTTTCCTGGCTATCATACGTCCCAGCTCAATTAAAAACCTTCGTTGGAAACCGAACTTCTCAAATTCTGGACATCATTCCAAGGCATGAGTGGCGACATGTTGACTCAAAATCCAATCCAGCAGACTGTGCTTCCAGAGGCATGATGACTGCAGAACTTATCAAGTTCCCATTGTGGTGGAACGGACCATCGTGGCTATGGGACAAGAATCAATTTCTGGAAAAGGTGAACAATTCACAGCATGGCTCGTTTATTCCAGATAAACGCATACAAGACGAAGTCAAAATCAATTGTTTGACAACAGTGGCTGGAGAAACTCCAGTGAATCGAATTGATGAACTCATTCAACGATGTTCATCCTGGTCAAGGCTCGTACACATTATGGCGTATGCTCTAAGGTTCATCCATCGCATGAAGAACCCATCCATGAAGGAAGGCTCAAACTCACTTAAGTTTGAGGAATTGCAAGCAGCACGGAATGTTTGTTTGCGACAGGCACAAACATGTTTTCAGGAGGATTACAAATCAATTCTCAACAATCAATCACTGAAGAGCGGATCTCATCTAGCCAAACTCTCACCAATGATCGGCAAGGACAATTTACTACGGGTCGGTGGGCGGTTGCGTTACTCGCAGCTGCAGCATCATCGTATTACTCATCTCATTCTGGAGCATGAGCATCGCAGGAATCTACACCCCGGCGTATCAGCACTTGTCGTTATAGTTCGACAGAACTTTTGGATACTGGGCGCAAGGAATCTCATTCGGAAACTGACACACGACTGCTTGGCATGCTTTCGGCAAAGGCAGCACAAGGCATATCAAAAAATGGCGGATTTGCCCAGAGTACGCATAACTCAAGCGCTTCCATTCGTCAATACTGGTTGCGATTACGCTGGACCATTTCTTTTGAAGGATGCAAAGGTGCGCAAGCCGCGCATAAGCAAGGGCTACATATGCCTATTCGTTTGCCTAGTCACCTCGGCAATACACTTGGAACTTGCCACTGATTTATCCACGGACACCTTTCTGGCTGCATTGCGGCGCTTCACATCTTTGCGTGGCAAGTGCTCCAAAATTTACAGTGATCATGGTACAAATTTTGTTGGAGCAAAACGAGCTCTGGACGAACTTCAAAAACTTTTGGCATCACAACAGCATACGGACCTAGTCACCCGCACCCTGGCGGATGACGGAATTCAGTGGATCTTTATTCCACCACATGCCCCTCACTGGGGAGGAAAGTGGGAATCAGCAGTTCGATCAGTGAAGTTACACTTACGGCGCGTCATTGGAAATTCGACCCTTACCTACGAGCAGATGCGGACGCTACTCGCCCAAATTAGCGCAGTAGTTAATTCACGGCCACTTTGTTACTCATCGGACACCGAGGTAAACTATTTATCTCCAGCGCATTTCCTAATCGGAAGGCCATTCACAACAATACCAGAGCCAGATACGCAACACATTGCAATTAACCGTTTGGGCTACTGGCAAAGCATTCAGTCCATGTATCAAGGATTCTGGAAACAGTGGCATCAGGAGTATCTTACTACTCTGCAACAACGTCCCAAATGGAACACACCAACTCCTAATGTTTCAGTCGGAAATGTCGTGCTTATCAAGGAAGCAAATACACCACCGGCATCGTGGCACTTAGCCCGAGTTATCGAAACATATCCAGGAAAGGACAATTTAGTACGAGCTGTTAAACTAAGGACAGCGTCAGGAGAGCTTATTCGACCTATCACTAAGGTTGCCGTCTTGCCTTACTCAGAAACAATGTTTCAGGGCGGGCCGGGATGTTGAGGAACGGTGGCAACTCTGTTATTTGCCAATTTTAATCATTCACATGTAAACTTAAAACTTAACATCTTTAAATGTATCGATACCGCTGCGACGGTCATTCACACAAAACCTATGTTACAAATTTAGTATAAAGAGAGCTTTCAATTGTGCAAGATCAATTTGAATACAGTCCACTAAAATTACGAAGGCGACGTTTTATTCCAAACCACTTCTCATAACGATCATTTTTATACTCACCGACTCGGTTAACCCCACAAATGGGACAATGCACACACCTCACAAAAGAGACAATGCACACACCTCACAAAAGGAACAATGCACACATTAACTTGTTGAACAAGGGTCTCCCGCACTGTCAAAAATCAATAAGATATCTTGAGTCACACGCTCCTGTGCACTGGCGCCTGTGTACACACATTCACCCTCTCAACCTTTAATACCGCACACGCGTAGTGATTAATTAGTATGCTTGACGACACACACTTATCATAATGATCGACATTAACTTATTGAACAAGGGTCTCCCGGACTGTCAAATATCAATAAGATATCTTGAGTCACACGGAACAATGTATAAGGTATCTTGAGTCACACGCTCCTATGCACTGGCGGCTGCGTACACATATTCACCCTCTAAGACGATCATACATGTTCAGTTTCACACGCTCACCTCTCAACCTTCCTCGAACACATTAACTTCTTTAACAAGGGTCTCCCGCACTGTCAAATATCACGGCTAACCCTACAAAAGGGACAATGCACACTTGTTCAGTTTCACACGCTCACTTCACAACCTTTAATACCGCAAACACACACCCTCGAACACATTTACCCCGTGGCATGTGCGCATGCGCACTTGTTGAACTAGGCTCTCTCGGACTCTCGAATATCATTAAGATACCACACAAACACACACACACACACACACCCTCGAAGTGTAGTGTCGGCAAGAAAACTGGATGAGCTGGCAAAAATTAGAATTGGGTGGTCAGTATGCCGCATTCAGATGCAGATGAGACCAAAGCGATGCTTTAAATGCTTCGAGTTTGGCCACATTGCTGTTAACTGCAAGAGTAATGCCGACCACACAGGAAAATGCTTCAACTGTGGTCTCCCAGGACATAATGCAAAAGGATGCACCAAAACGCCCAGCTGCCTTTTATGTGCTAGAGAACTTGGCCCAGGCAGCTCTCAGCAAGCGGATCATGCAGCCGGCAGCTTCAAATGCGCCTTCTACAAGGAAGCTTTGAAAAACTGCAAATGTTAAGGTTCCTTCAAGTCAATCTTAACCACTGCAGAGCGGCGCAGGATCTCCTAGCCCAAACTGTGCGTGAGCTTAAGATCGATGTTTGCATTCTGAGTGAGCCTTATAGAAGCAAGAGACACCCAACCACGAGCCAGTACGCGGTAGACTGTTCAGGATGCGCTGAAAAAAGGGAATACAGGAGGCACCATAACCCAGTATACTGGTGGACGGAAGATATAGCAAACGCTAGGCGAGCTTGTATTGCAGCCCGAAGACACTACCAGCGATCGAAGGGAAAGCCAGAATTCGCGACGCTTCGAATACTCTACCTGCCGAAGGGTGCTAAAGAAAGCAATACGCACCAGCAAATTATCCTGCTTCTTGGCACTGTGTGATTCTGCGGAGAATGATATCTGGGGAATGGCTTACAAAATCACAGTTAAGAAGCTAAAAGCCGTCAAGCCTGCCCCTCTGATGGAAGCTGATGCGATGCGGACGATAGTCACGACCCTGTTCCCACCGATGCCATCGATTTCTTTGGAACCAGCAACCGAGAGCATCCTTATCCCGTCCGGACATGAAGTAACAGTGGAGGAGCTAGTAGCCATTGCAACGAAAGCCGGAGACGACAAGGCGCCAGGACCTGACCTTATTCCAAATAAAGCGCTCAAACTGGCCATTGAGCTTAGTCCGAGCACGTTTGTGGACTTGTTCAACGTGTGCATAAAGGAAGGAACCTTTCCAGACAGATGGAAAGCGTAGAAGTTGGTGTTGCTTCCAAAGCCCAACAAAGGAACTGGAGAGCCTTCATCCTATAGGCCTATCTGCCTGATAGATACGGCAGGAAAGCTATTGGACAAGCTGCTGGCAAACAGGCTGGAATGGGCTATAAGGGAAGCTGGCGACCTCGACATGCAATTCGGGTTCAGGAGGCAGCGATCTACTCTAGACGCCATCTCTACAGTCGTTGACATAGCGGGCAGAGCTCTGGAGGGAACACGATGGAAAGGTGGTTCCAAACAATATTGCGTGGTGCTGACGCTGGACATAAAGAATGCGTTCAACACGGCAAGCTGGGCAAGAATCCTAGGAGCAATCTCCGACTTCAATGTACTAGAGTACCTTAAACCCATGCTCGAAAGCTACTTCAAGGACAGGATACTACAGTACCGCACTTTGGAAGGAGAAATGAGCTACCCAATCACCGGAGGTGTCCCACAGGGCTCAGTCCTTGGACCCTTACTGTGGAACGCAATGTACGACGGAATACTGAGGCTACCCCTTCCAGCAGATACTACTGTTGTAGACTTTGCTGATGACGTCGCCGTAGTGGTAGTGGCCAAACATATCCACGAAGCAGAGGAGAAGTGCGGGACCGCAGTTTCCACCATCAGAGAGTGGCTAGGTAGAGCGGGACTTCAACTAGCGGACCACAAGACGGAGGCTGTGCTCATGAGCAGCAGGAGCGCTGTGGAAAGCATCCAGCTGACTGTGGGCTCTACGGTCATCCAGTCGGCGAGAGCTATCAGGTACCTGGGTGTCTATCTCGACGCAAGGCTTTCCTTCAAAGAGCACCTAAACCACACAAGCGCAAGAGCTGCCGAACTTGGCAGAGCCCTAAGCAGGATAATGCTCAACACAAGGGGACCCAGGCAAGCAAGGAGGCGACTCCTTATGGAAGTGCTTAAAGCAACTATGCTCTATGGTGCTCAGATCTGGTCAAAGGCAACAGAGACCAAAAGCTACCGACGGGGACTCGAGTCGACCTACAGACTCGGCGCTCTAAGGGTCTGCTGCGGCTTTAGAACGGTATCAGACGATGCTGCATTAGTCATTGCGGGGATGATACCGATTGATCTGCTGGCAGTTGTCCAAAGGCGTCAGTCAACGGAATATTCGCAATCGGAGGCTCGCATATGGAAGCAACACGCCAGATGTCGATCTATTGAACGGTGGCAGAGCAGATGGAGTGTATCTACGAAAGGTAGATGGACCCACTCACTAATCCCTGATGTAAGTAAGTGGGTCCAGAAGACACATGGACAGGTCAACTTTCACCTAACCCAGCTGTTGAGTGGCCATGGCGTATTCAGGAAATATCTGCACCGCTTTGGACACGATTCCTCCCCGGAATGCCCTCTATGCGCAATGGATGAGGACGCGGAGCACGTTCTGCTGCACTGCCCGCGTTCTGAAGAAAGTAGAGCATTGCTCTGCACCAAAATAGGAGGGCCTTTTAGTAGCTCTACGCTAGTGGAGAACATGCTCGATAGTGTCGAGAAGTGGGAGGCCGTCTGTACCTTTGCAGAAGGCACGATGAAAACCCTGCGGAATTTGGAAAGGCAGCGCCGTACGGGAGAAGTGCCCTAGGAGGCATTCGCTCAGATCCTGCGTGGCAATGCTTCGCGGCAGTACCGCAGGACACCTGAGCACCATTTAGCTGTATCTATACTTCTATATCTGTATCTATATTTTGCTTATTTCTCACCTATTTCTCATCATTATTTCTATCACCACTCATACCTATACCCAACCATAGCTCTAACCTAACACTATTTTAATTTTTTAAACTTCAATCTGGAATAAAAAAAAAAAAAAAAAAAAAAAAAAAAACACCCTCGAACACATTCACCCTGTGGCACGTGCGCATGCAAACATGATCACGCATGCTACGTTTCACATGCTCACACTATCAACCTTTAACACTTCCCACACTATTTTATCACCTACTGATATACCTAAAACCCATTAATTATCCCTATTATGACCCACAATTAACCGATCGACATGTTTATTAGGATCCTTTATTACCTAATCCCCCTCCTCACAACACATTACCTTCATTTACACACCCTCTAGAACCCGCCCCCATATTACACATGACCTTTTTTCCCTCAGTGATAGGGGACCACTTCACGTACATACCTTTTTATCCCTCACCTGACCTTTTTTACCGGAAACACCTCGCCCTACTTTTTGCACCAGAACCCGCGCCCATTGTCCTAGAACCTGCGCCCATATTACACCTGACCTTTTTACCCCTCACCTCACCTTTTTATCCCTCACCTGACCCTTTTTACCTACATGATAGGGGACCACCTCACGTACCTGACCCTTTTTATCCCTCACCTGACCCTTTTTACCCCTGTATCGTGTGGAATTGCTGTTTTGTATATACCACTAGTATTGACTATATGTTAGGCTAAGAAGGTTCGTGCACTTCTGGCTTCTCTCTGGTCTAAGCTCGTCGGATGGGGTGTGGGTTCTTTTCTTTCCTAAACATATACGCGCTACGGGAAAAATAATGATTAAGTGCACTACGGAAATGAAAATGGACAACTAAATTGTATACATATAAACCACGCTGTTTATTGGTGCTATATGCCGGTCATATTGTGCTAGGATACTATGATGTTGATCGTATCCCGCTCTGTACCCTCCCTACCATGATAGCTCGCGGACTTCTCGGCTATCCCTTATTCAATACTACATATGATGAACCTTATTAAATTATTAGGCTTGCATGATTAGGTAAACATTATAATTCATTATTTTTATTCATTAGTTTTAAGATATTTTAACGTAACGATTTGTAGAGCTTTCATATTCAAATTACAATGGCAATAACAATTCATGATAAAAGGAGTAAGAGAATATTCTAATGAACGCGCAGTAGCTTTACTTCTTTTTACTTAACAAGGGTTTTTCAAATTTATTTCATTTGTATACATGTTTCTATGGATCACTACGAGACATAACTACATTGGCTATGCAGAGGGCATACCGTTGACAATTTCAATTATTTACATTCATTTAGTTACTCACAGATAATATCCGCTTGATCGATGGGCCCTTCGATGTCGCTGCTGTGCTGTTTTGGAAGAAGGTTTATGTGGTTATGTGTGTGTGTCCATACATGTGTGCTTGTTTTCAGAGGCTACTGCGAGTTGTACAAGTTTTAAATTGCCTTAGGAATATACATGTACGAAAGACGTTATTAGATAAAGATCAACGAAAAGATTTGATATAAAAATTTTATTTATACTAGCGTGATACTTCTTGTTTTTGGCATTCTGCCTTTGGGCTGCCGGGAGAAAAGGAAACGCCTCAGCGCGTCTCTTTTGCTGCTGAGGTTGGGCGGCCTATGTCAGGCTGGACATATCCGTGCCGCTAAGAGCTACTGCGGCTGCCACCAATATATGTCTCCGGTCTGCAACTAAGAAATCACCATGCGTATAGCTCTCAAACTATTGCGGCGTGATGATCAGCTAAGTGATGTCGGAATCACGTTGGATTAGGGAGTCGCATCCGTCGTTAAATGATAAGTTAGCTCGGCGTGATTGACGGCCCTATTTAACGCAGTGGCTGAGTAAATGTCGGTGTTTTGCCGCCCAGTGAATAGTTTTGAAGTCACTGTGGGCTCCCTATGGACACGACCGGCCTGGCTTATAATTGACTGCGTGAAAACGCTTTTCAAGGCCGGCCGTAGTTAAATCAAATATCGCAGCTATGAATAAATATATTTAATTAGCATTGAATATTTGTTTAAATCTACACTGAATATCACCTTATGTATGTTTTCACAATCACTTTAAAACTGCGTCGTCGCGTCTGCTGGCAAGTTAAACAGCATTAAGCACTGCTATTTACGGACGTTCAATAACTTTGGCTTTATTTTTAATATAAATGTTAGCCTTTATTAACTCAGATTTTTTATATATATTCTTCCGATTTTTACAAGTTTATGTCTGCACGCTTTGGTAACAGTCTGCGCTGCACTCTTATTAAAATGTGAATGCACGTTGAATTCGCCTCCTCTTATAGACAATGAGAGAGAACATTTGCCCTTCCAATGCCCGCGGTATCAGAACGGTTGTCGGCAAAGGTAACCGTTGATCATCTTATCTCTTTATGTTCACCTTTTCTATCTGCATTATGCGAGAGCATTGAAATGAGACGACGGCGAATTGGGAATTGTCATTTGGGTGCGGCGAATTATTTGCGCGCTCTTTGATAATTGGAATTTAAGAGAGTTTATGAGTGCAAGCTAGACCACGGCCACTACACCCCTCACCTGACCTTTTTATCCCTCACGTACCTTTCTACCGGAAACCACCTCACCCCACTTTTTGCACCAGAACCCGCATTCTTTATCTACTGACGAAACCACTAAGCATATCCTGTGTAATTGCCCAGCCTTGGTATGGATTAGGAGGAATCATCTGCACGTGGAAATCGCAGTTCCCGAGCACATTGTCCGTTCCTCGACGAAAGACCTGTTATGCTTCATTAGGAAAGCAGAACAGCTTTTGTCAAGATAGGGAGAGCATTATAGGTACAAAAGATCACTCTGGTCGTAGTGGCTCGCGCCTTCTCTGCTGGGAGACTCCCTTTCCAAATAATATTAATAATAATAATAGACTGTTTCTATTTTTGGTGTCGTGCAAATCTTCTTAACCTGAACAGCTCCAAATGCAAGCTGATGACATTCTCACGAGCCTGTCCAAAGTACGTATCTTACTCTCTTTGTGGTTGTACCTTGGAAAGAATTTCACTTGTTGATGATCTAGGTGTCCGTTTGGACCGCAAACTCAAGTTTTGCGAACATATTTCATCAATGCTTAATAAAGCTATGGGTGTGCTCGGCTTTATTAATTCTCGAGTACGGATCATGTGTCTGGAGTACACAGTTCACAAGGATCGCATTGAATCCGTACAGAAAAACTTTTTAATATTTGCCTTGCGTGGCCTTAACTTGGATGTAAATTCAAGACTTCCTTCCTATCCTAGTAGACTTTTGTTACTAAATCTGCCTTCCCTAGCAAATCGTAGAACTATGCTTGGTGTTGTATTTATTAATAACCTTATACAAGGGGATAGTAACGACTTGCTTAGTCGACTACACTTCTCTGTCCCTGGTAGATTCACCCGTAACTATCTTCCTCTAAAACTTTCCTATTGTAGCTCGAATTATGCCCTGCATGAGCCTTTCAGGGTCTTATGTTCGGACTATAATAAACTATATTACATTGTAGCTAACAACAACAGTAATTCTGTATCTTGCTTAAAATAACTAATCCTCACCCACCTTTCTAGTAATTAGTTAAGGACATACTCATCTTCTTTCTAATAACAGTAGTACTTTTTAATTAACTGCATGTTTTGATTATTCCAATCGCTATTTGATTAGGCTTTGCTTACTAACACTAACTCTTGTTGAATATCGATTATGATGAATATCGAGTATCTTTTGTTTGTAAGCTTCATACCAACTATCTGGCAACATTGTAATCTCTTATGCTTCTTATGTACTCATTCTGAATTTAGTTCTTCATTAAACGTTCACAATTTAACATTGCGCGTGTGTTTTATTATCTGAAAGAACCAACAAAGGTTATGGGCCCAGATCCCTCATAAATTGTGAAAAAGACTAGAAAACGTCAGAGAAGAATTCGTAATGAGTATGTCAATTCAAATAGAAAAACTCGATGACGGGAATTATGACATGTGGAGTTTGTCTATGCGAAGCTTATTAATTACATCGGATTTGTGGAATGTTGTGTGCGAAAAGCAAATCAAACCCGAGGAAGCAACGCAAGCGGCGCGATGGGAAACAATTGATCAAAAAGCTTTAGCTAGTTTAATATTGAATGTTAAGCCCACGCAGTTGATGCACATAAAGTCGTGCACAACATCGGCAGAAGCATGGAAGATATTGCGCAGCATTCATATGCCGGCGGGACCAATTAGAAAAACTCAGTTGTATCAAAAACTAGTGAGATTGAAAATGCAATCTGGGGATACTGCGTCTCAGTATGTTAATTTGTTTGTAAACATAACTGATAAATTGGCAGAGCTTGCAATAACTTTGGAAGACGAGTTAAAGGTCATAATGTTTTTGTCTAGTTTGCCTGATTGCTGGGAAAATTTTGTAGTCGCAATAGAAACACGCGACGAGATGCCGCCATTTGAAACGGTAAAAATCAAATTTCTTGAAGAAGGCGCCAGAAAAGAAGAGAAACTAGAAGAGTCCGAAGCTGTGTACACATACACAAAGCAGAACAACAGTAAGCAGAAGGACAATCGCCAAAAAGAAAAAGATAAGTTTAAAGGAAAATGCTACAATTGCCAAAAACCGGGACATCGCGCGAGTGAATGCAGAAACAAAAAGAAAGAAGAGAAAAAAGAAAAGGAGAATGAACAATCCAACTTTTTAATGCATAGCAGTGTTGTTAAAGACAGAAAAAATATGTGGTGCCTTGACAGTGGCGCTACTTCACATATGTGTTGTGACAAAACTAAATTTTCAAATATTAGTGAAAATAATACCACGATCATGTTAGCAGCAGATAAATCTGTTGAGTCGCCTGGTGTAGGAACTGTGATTTTACATAATGAAAATCGGCAAATAACAATGAGAGACGTTCTGTATGTCCCATCGTTAAACATGAACTTTGTATCGATAAGCAAAGCAGCAAAATACGGTCACTATACGAAATTTGAAAATAACGGAGCAGTAATATGCAACAATAGTGGTGAAATTGTGTTACGCGCAAAGCAAGAAAACAGTTTATATGTATACGAAAATAAATTTGAACACAATGAATTGCATATCTCTCAAGATTCATCATGGGTATCAATATGGCATAATCGGTTTGGCCATTTAAATTTCAAAAATTTGAAAGACTTAAGTGAGAAAAAGCTTGTGCATGGATTGAATATAAAAACGTTAATATTAAAAAAAAATTGTGACACTTGCAATAAGGCAAAAATATGTGGGTTGCCATTCCCACAAAAGGCGGAACGAGTAACAAAAGGTGTTCTTGAACTAGTTCATAGCGACGTGTGCGGCCCTATGAATGTCAATTCGATAGCCGGAAATCGATATGTGGTTAGTTTTATCGATGATTACACAAGAAAGAACTTTGTTTACTTTATGCGCACAAAGAGTGAAGTGTTTGAAAAATTCAAGCTATTCAAAAATTATGTTGAATGTCAAACAAATAAGAAAATAAAGGTACTGCGTAGTGACAACGGCACCGAATATAAAAACAAACAATTTGACGATTTTTTGGAAAAGTGCGGAATTAAAAGACAATTGACGGTTCCTTACACGCCGCAGCAAAATGGTATTGCTGAGCGAGCAAATCGCACGTTAATAGAAATGGCAAAAAGTCTCCTAATTCACGCGAATTTACCGGAATTCCTGTGGGCTGAAGCTGTGCAAACCGCAGCTTATTTGCGTAATAGATGTCCAACTAAAGTTCTCAACGGAGGGACTCCCTTTGAGTTATGGAAAGGGCGAGGCCATCTGTAAAGCATCTTCGCACCTTTGGATCACGCGTTTTTGCACTGGAAAAACCAAAGAAGGGGAAGTTTCAGGCAAAAGGAAGCGAGTATGTGTTTGTTGGATATTCATTTGAGACAAAAGCGTATCGTCTCTACGATCCCGAAAAACGGTCAGTAGTGGTACGTCGTGACGTAAAATTCTTAGAGGGTGAGTTTAAGTCAGCTGCACAGAACTCAAAAATTGATTTGCGACAAACATTATTCGTCTCGAGCCACCTGTCGAAGTCTTACAGCCGGAGCCGGTATGTCAAGAGATACAGGATACGGAACGCAGTGACTCAGACGAAGAAGGGGAAGAGTTTGTCAGCGCCAACGATGCAGAAGAGCCATTGGAACAGGCGGAAAGTTCTGCACGACATGGACCAGGAAGACCAAGAATTGTACGGACAGGACAACGCGGCAGGCCTCGAAAGCAGTACAATGTACTAAGTTACCTGGATAGTTCGGAAGATATTGAAGCACCAAAATCCGTTGCTGAAGCGTTGAGCAGTCAGTATGTTCGTAACTGGCAAGATTCGATGCAAACGGAAATGGACGCTTTAAGAAAAAATGAGACATGGAAGTTGGTGGACCTACCTGCCAAGCAAAAGGCCATTGCATCAAAATGGGTTTTTCGTATAAAACGAAACAAAGATGGCGAAATCGAGCGATTCAAGTCTAGACTAGTTGCCAAAGGATGCGGGCAGCAGTTTGGAGTCAATTACTGGGAAACATTCTCTCCAGTAATACGTTACGAAACAATTCGAATGCTATTTGCCATCGCTGCAGAGAAGGAGCTATGTATGCACCAAGTGGACATCTCTAATGCATACTTAAACAGTACTTTGGAAGAAACAGTTTACATGAAGCAGCCGGAGAACTTTGTTGACGAGGATCACCCAACGAAAGTATTAAAGCTGCAGAAGGCAATCTATGGCTTAAAACAATCTGGACGATCCTGGAATAATACACTGGATGAGGTTTTGAGAAGTTTAGATTTCAAAAGATGTAAAAGCGAGCCGTGTCTTTACGTACATCTTACAGAGCAAAAGTACATTGCAGTGTACGTAGACGACTTAATTATCATTTGTCCTACCGAGAGTGACATTGATAAAATCAAAACAAAGATTGCTGACAAGTTCGACACACATGACAGCGGCCCCCTAATTACTTTCTTGGAATGGAAGTTAAGCGAAATGGTGAACGAGGACCTGTAACCATGTCGCAAAAGAAGTACATCGAATCTTTATTAGCTACTTATGGGATGCAGAACTGCCGATCTGCGTCCACCCCACTTGAGCCTGGATTTCAAGTTTCCTGCCAAGATGACGATTGCGCCAAGGTAAATACAACAGAATATCAATCGCTATAAGGTTCCCTTATGTACTTAGCAGTGTTGAGCCGACCTGATATATTGCACGCCGTTTGCAAGTTATCTCAACGGAACACGAATCCTCATGTCGAGCACCAAACTGCAGCCAAACATATTTTACGATATTTATCTGGAACCATGGATTTGAGCATCACATATCACAAGACCGGAGACTCAGTAAAGGGCTTTGCTGATGCTGATTGGGCAAATGATCAGAATGATAGGAAATCGTATTCAGGATATGCATTTATGTTGGGCGGCAGCGCGTTTTCCTGGGCATCTTCAAAACAAAGCGTAGTTGCCCAAAGCAGCACTGAAGCTGAGTATATCGCTTTGTCGACTGCAGCCAAAGAAGCCGTTTATCTTCGCAGACTGCTAAAAGAAATTGGCTGTTTAGTTCAAGATAAAATTGTCTTATTAGGTGACAATATTAGTGCACAGCATATCGCTAAAAACCCTGTACATCACAAGCGCACTAAACATATAGATATTAAGTATCATTTCGTAAGAGAGAAAATCGAAAGTAAAGAAATTGAATTAAAATATGTATCAACTAATGAAAATGTTGCTGATATCTTTACAAAAGGCTTAGGAAAGCAAAAGCATTATGAATTAATTAAATATCTTGGATTAAATTAAAATAAATGTATGTAGCTTAAGAGGAAGTGTTGAATATCGATTATGATGAATATCGAGTATCTTTTGTTTGTAAGCTTCATACCAACTATCTGGCAACATTGTAATCTCTTATGCTTCTTATGTACTCATTCTGAATTTAGTTCTTCATTAAACGTTCATTGCGCGTGTGTCTTATCATTGCGCGTGTGTTTTATTATCTGAAACAACCAACAACTCTCCTGATCTGATTGGGTTTTTTCTGGGTTTTCCCCAATCCTCTGCAACAAATGTTGGATCGGCTCTTTTATATTTTTATCCCAGAGTCAAATTTAAATCAATTAAATTTTCTTCATTTTAAATTTTTCTCCACAGTTAAGATTTTACTTTAAATTTAAAATTATTAATTAATTGTTTTTTCTTATCTTTTAAACAGTCGACTGACCTTAGTCGACTATAAACTAATTAAATAAATAAATAAATATGTATGTTTAAATGTAAATATAAATGTATCGATGTGTGTAGAAGCAATCACGTACACACGTATATACATATGCAGGTACACCGCTTGCATGCAATATTCAAAGAATAAGTATCAAAATTTGAGCTCTTAGTACATTTTCGAGCTCTTAGTACATTTCCTATATTTATTTTCGACAATTTCGTCGTTTCAAGGAACAAAATATGCTCAATTTTTGATACTGAATACCTGTAGGCTGTCTAGAGAATCGATAGACATAGAGCAACGACTAGCTTCCATTTAAATTTCCAACGTTGACGACCTCTAGCAAAACGTTCACTTTTTTTAATGTTTAATGTTCAAACACGACGCGTGAATCTCGAGTCCCTGCTCGGGCGCCAATGAAAAAGAGTTCTAAGACTTTTTTAGAGAAATGGAACGAACAAAAGAAATTATAAATTAAAGGAAACGGAGTTTGGCTTCAATGTTTTTAATGTAATGTAGTTGGCTTCAGTGCACAAACGAATCTAAAACGGATTTCAGTTTGAGTGGATCACAGTCCGACCACACTCCCCGAATTCGCCGTCGGCATTTGCCGATCGTCTTAACTTAAGAGATTAAATAACGACACTTCTTGTGCTCTCTTAAATACTAGCTTAACTACTTATTTTAATATTGATGAGCTCCAACATTCCGGCCCCGTTGAAGAGCTCTGTC